>OX122882.1:20096526-20267711 GCA_944738645.1 Eristalinus sepulchralis
GCTGCATCTTGTTCACTGCAAATGGCTCAAGTTTCTGGAGAAAATATGTTCTGCTGGTGCTTCGGAAGACTTTGCCTTGAGTGGAAAGACGCTTCGCTAAAGGAGAGCGTACCATTTGGCGCTAAATATAAATGGAAACAACTGTGGCGTCGTAAATTGTGGGACAAATGCCACATTTCGTGGGCGGAATCCTGCATGAACTTTGCCCGACAATTATCGGGACGTCGAGAGTTGGATAAAACACTACGAACTCGCCGCATTCATGAATTTCAATCGGATATTAGAGACCACTGTGTTTGAATTTATGTCGTGAGGGTTATGCAGTCAAAGAGTGCGAGGGGTTGTATAGCGATATGGATTGCCCCCTTGAACATTGCCAAAAGGCTAAGAAACTCTTGTTTTTGAGATGCGTCTAAAAATGTGGATCTCAAGATACTAGCTTCCAGCGCAGCTACCATGTGCGATTCTTACTTACCACTAATTCGCACCTTTCCCACTTCAACAATTCGCCCCGGGAAAATGCGGTAAGCCACTATTTCGCGGAGTTGCTTAGCGACTTACGATCAGTCCTGGAGGGATGCCCTTTCTGCTTCGGGCTGCCCTGCTTTAAAATGCGCTTTCACAATGAGCAATGAGCAGCAATAATCGGCGTTTGTTAGGTTCACCATGTGCCGTGTGCAAAGTGATTGCAGTTCAAACGGCATTTGCACATACAACGTTGTTAAGAAGCCATCAAAGAAACTTCCGCTGATGTGCTGGGTTCCACGCCACCACCCAGAAGGAAGCCATGGATTCACGACGAGCTAAACAGGAGGCCTATAAGGCAACGCTGCATCGAACAACGAGAGCTGTTCGTGAGCTCTACGAACAGAAAAGAGAACCGGCTTCTAAGAAGGAGAAAGAGGGGACATGAGAAGCGCGCGGTTGAAGAGATGGAGAGGTGTTATGGCAGGAATGAAGTTCGAAAGTTTTACCGAAAGGTGAAACAGCTCTCCGGTGGATATAGGGTTCGGACCGAAGCCTGTGGGGACCAAAATGGAGTAGAGTCGCAATCGATGCTGAGAATCTGGAAAGATCATTTCTGCAGACTTTTAAACGGCGACGACGGCTCAAATCCCGCTGTTAGGCAGAATGTTCCTCTCAGTCTGGATGATGATAGGTAAGAATTCCGTCCTCCCGACTTAGACGAGGTCCAGATAGCAATATTGAGACTGAAGTCGAACAAAGCTGCTGGAGCGGACGGACTGCCCGCAGAACTGTTTGAAGCAGCTGAAGATGACCTCGTTAGACGCATCTGTAACATATGGTCGGAGGAAAGCATGCCCGATAAGTGGAATCTCAGCGTCGTCTGTCCGGTCCACAAGAAAGGAGACCCCGAGAGATCAGTCTTATTAACATCGCGTATAAGATACCGTATTGTATGAGCGGTTTAAACCGTTTGTCCACAATCTGAGAGGTCCCTACCAGTGTGGTTTCAGGCCAGGAAAGTCCACAATATACCAGATTTTCACTTTACGGCAGATCCTGGAAAAGACCCAAGAAGTACACTTCTACACTCACCTTACGAATAGGTGGTTTGACTGTGGACATAAAGTCAAACTATCTAGTGATATGTCTATTCCTAAGAAACTCGTCCGATTGTGTAAAATGATGACGGAGAACTCTCGCGATTACGTCGAGGTCGAACTCACTGAGACCTTCAATGTTAAAAAAGGTCTTAGACAATGCGACACACTATCATGTAATGCACATTCTAGTCCTTTTGTATCACGTGGTAATCTGGACGTTTCTAAAAACGGATGAGGAAGCCCTTAGTCTTTTCGAGAGAAAAGTTTTGTGTGCGATTTTTGGTCCTGTTTGTCGTTAAATCTCTCTCTCTCTCTGGAGGAGAAGATTCAACGACGAAGTCTATGGGCTGTACAGCGACATGCGCCTACTGAGCGTCTTCGGATACAACGATTGAGACGGCTAGGCCATGTAGAGCAAACGCATACGTATGGACACCACTGCTCCGGCCAACGCAACAAAGCACGGCCTAGGCTGAGGTGGCGCACATAAGTGGAGAAGAACCTCACCACTGCTCCCGCCCGAAAAGTCTTCGAATCTGAGTCATTGGGACAACGCAACAGAGGACGGTCCAAGATAAGGTGGCGCACACAAGTGGAGAAGGACCTCAACCAACTTGGAGTGCGCAACTGGCGGCAGCTGGCGAAAGACCGTGATGTCTGGAGGGGCATGTTGGTTGAGGCCCAGGTCCACCCCGGACTGAAGCGCCACAAGATGAAGAAGAAGAAGAAGAATAAAGTGGAATTTAGTGCTTCCAAGACTCAGTGCTGTCTACTGATACTCAAGCGTTCCCAAAATAACCAGCCATTATCCATGATTGGCTCTAGCATTGCTAGCATTGCGAAAGACTTCATCCTCGGTATGTGTATCAACTCAATACTTAGTTGGAACGACACATATCCGAAATCGACGCGAAATGTCTACGTTTCTTAAAACGATGCAAGAAACATCACTTCTGATAAAAGACTTACATTCGCCCAAAACTTGAGTATAACTTTCCTATCTGGTCTGGAGCTCCCAAGACCTCACTGCAACTACTATTCATTGCATTCCTCCCCTAAAAGAATTTACCCGCAATACTTGACTGGCTAGGAATGCCTATCCGTTCACCCTTAAACTTTGGACGCGCACCGGTTCCTTATTTTCATCTCTTCCTCTATACCTACGGCCCGCGCTGTGACTTAATCCCGGTTACTTGAGGGTACTCAGTAATCCCTTTTCTTTGAGCGAGGAAGTGCTGTTCTCTCAACTGCATCTTCAAATGGAACGCGTCTTACCACTCAAAAAACCCTTCCAGAGCCCTAGTCGATGAGCGTATTCCTGGAAAGTTCGTCAAAAACCCTGCCTACTATTTTAATTTAGCCATCCATTGTGAAAAACGGAAAAGTCCCCCCCATTCCTTGGCTGACAAATTCGACGCACATCTGTGCATGCGTGCAGCGACTTCTTGCAACTTCAAATTTAATATTTTTAAGCACTGTTCGCCTGTTAGTCTCACACGGCATGCAGAAGTTATCCCCGCTGCTGCTGTCGCCATCGTCAGCCCCGCTAGCGGAGCATGTAAAAATGCTCAGTGGCAAACATTTTATTGAGAGCATTCAATTTGAGCACAAAACAATTAATTATCACTGAGTCCGGGATAAGCATCCACGTATCTGGGTTCGTGCGGCCGTGTACGAGTGCGACTGCGATTGGTGGTGCGGCGAGCGTGTCCTTCCATGTCTGGATGAACCTGCACTGTGATTGGGATATTTCGGTTGATTTGGTATTCGGATTTCATTTCGCCTGAATTTCTCAGGAAGATGGCGAAAATAATAATTACGAGGATAACATTCATTTTGTGTGTTTTTTTTGCCTTCTGCTTTGCTTTTTTTTGCGGCATCCATTTGTCCTGGCAGTCAGGCTTTCCTCAGTTTTTGCGGGGCGCGGGGGTGTTGTGTTGCGAGCCTGGGATAAAAATCCGATGGCAAATATTGTAAAGGATTCGATTTATGGGACGATGAGCATGGATGTGGCAAGAGGAAAGGCCATGCATATTGAAATCCGGTGAAAATAAATTTCGAATTGCAGATGGCGTTGATGTGACCAAATATTGGGATAGTGTTTCAGAACGAGAGAGACTTTTGGGTGAGTGTGTATTTTTGTTGTTTTTTAACCTTTTTTCTGTGATTTTTTCGTTGTTGTAGTGCTGGGTCGGTGTTCGTTGCTCACCGCAGATATTGTCAATGGGGTGGATTGAATTTTTTTCCTTTTTTCGAATATTTCGGTTTCAGTTGAGCGCTGGAAATGAGCAGTGGCCGGCGGCGTAGATACCGTAGACTGAGTGGAATAATGATGCTGACGTGGTTTTGAATAATTTACAGGAATCACGATAAGCGAACGGTGACGATTTATTTTTTCAAGAGGATTGGAAGCGGGGTGGCAAAAGAGGTGGATGTGGTGGAGAGGAGTTTAATATGAAATCAAACTTTATGAGGTTGCAATCTGTAGGGAGCTGACGGGTGGTGTGTTTGTTAAGCAGGCAATGTTCCTCATTTTGTTGTGTAGTTTAAAACTGTGCTGCTAGATCTCATAACTTATATGATGTTTTTCTGGAGGTTTCTATACTTGGTGTTGGCTGTGAAATAGATGATTAACAAAAGACAGCTTTTCTGTGGCCATTACTAATACTGGAAGGTAATGGTGGCCTGTGAGTATAATTAAGGACGAACAAGTAAGTTAGCCGAAGTATCCCAAGTGAGGCACACTCCACCGCCCTAACAACCGACCTTGGCTGCTAAAGTGTCTACAGACAAAAAATGCGAACAGATGACACTGCGGCATTCTAGGGTCGCTCGATATGTCAATTGTCCGCCTTGGTGTTGCTATTAGACTCATTTAGACGTATTTTCGTGGAGAACCATGAAAGACTAATACTTTGCCTACACTCCGGAAAAGATTTAAGTACATAAGGCCAAGGCAACGACTTTGTAGTTTTCAGGAAAAGAAAATGTGTCTTCTTGTTAAGAAAGCAAGAGTGGAAAAATTAAGATTTTGCTTTAATGCATTCTAACTTTAATAATAATAATAACTGAGTGGCACTACAGCTCACAAGGGACCAGGGCCTAGCTTCTACAATAACTACTCGTGTTGTGCGTGCTTCTATTCTCTCAAGAGTAGAGGGACCTACAGTTTTTTGCCGACTCCGAACGGCGGGATTTGAGAAGCTTTTCGCAGACAGTTGAAACTCTTTGAGTGTTGTCAGCAACAGCAAAGAGGTGGTGCCGAGAAAAAATGGTAGGTGTCCCGTCCGGGAATCGAATCTAGGCGTTCTGCTTGGCGGTCGACACAGTTACCACTACGCCACGGCGACCATTCAAACTTTATTTTATTTATTTATTAGTCCACGTTGCCTGTCGCTCACGCAAGTGGAGAAGGGCCTCAAACAACTTGGGGTGTGCCATTGGAGGCAGTTCGTGAGTGATGATGCCTTACTGGAAAGGCATGTTGGTTGAGGGAGAGGTCTACGCCGGGCTGTTGCACCATGGATTTATTGGCGGCTTGAGGCAGAGCTGTGGAGTTCACATCAAGTCAAATTTGTCTTGCATTCTTAATTTCTTAGTCTTCATACCGCAGATTCCGTCTGTATCTATTTCAATGCAATTTCAAGTGGAAACATATTTTTCAGATCGAAAAATTCATAGTGAGGTTTGATTTTCAATAGGCTTTTTTAACAAATTACACGTGAATCCCATCAAACTGCTGTGTCATAATTCTTCAGCATCGTTTGGCAAATCATCATGGAAAGACTCACATCACAACAGCGTTTCGAAATTGTTCAGCTGTACATCAGCGTTTTCTAAAGAATGTTTTTCGTGCGTTTGGAGGAACTTACTGAACGCATAATCAACATACAGAAACTGCTGCCATTTGGAAATGTTGGTCCCACATTCGAGTGTGATACTCCACCGGTTAGACCACATCCAGTGAAGAGATAATAGAAAATAGACTCTGGAAGCGGATTATGTTTTTTTGAAAAACCATTTTCAACACTCGGAGTTTTAAATTTTTCTTTTTTGAAATTTTTGAATTTTTGGCTATATCTTTGACTCCTACTTTGAGTTTTGATGTTTTTGGAATTCCCACTGCGTATGAAAATGCGTGATTTATTTTTAAAATGGGTGCTCTTGGGTTTTGGAACATTGTGAGTAAGGAGGAGACATGTTTCGAAAATAAAATCCTCAAGCATAATGCTTCCCTACCTACGGAATTGGGTTCTAAGCTGCAACTCTACTGCTAAGGCACATATGAGGTCTGTTCCAATAGGAGGTGAATTTTAATTTTTTCCAAAAAAAAAAAATTGTTTATTCATCACTCGTATCATCAGTTATCAGGTGTAATACATTTGTGCCACCGATTTCCTTCCATTCACCAAAGCAGTTCTGATATGCACTTTTTAGTATGTCTTTGCTCTCTCTCAGTGTTCCGGTTTGAATCTCCTCAATCATCGCAAAACGTCGTCCTTTCATGGTTCTCTTCAATCTTGGGAACAGGAAAAGGTTGAAAGGGGCCCAAATTTTGTGAATGCGATGGCTGAGGATCGCCGTTGACGCCATTCAACAATTCCTGAGAAAAACTCATGCAACTTTTTTTCGGTCAAAATTCAGCAATTTTGGAACAAACTTCGCTGCCACACGTTTCATGCCCAAAATTTCCGAAAAATTGCATGGCATGAGCCAACCGATCTTTAGCAACTTATGATATATTGAATCGTCGGTCATTACCATTTTCTTCACTTTCACAACTTTTTCATCAGTTGTTGATATTATGGGGCCTCCAGGGCGAGCGTCGTCATTAACATCTTCTCGGCCTTCTTTGAAAAGCTCGTACCGCTTTTAAACATTTTTTTGACTCAGACTACACCCACCTTATGCTATTGTCGAAATTTCAAGTGGTTTTGAGCACCTAATTCCATTAAAGATTTTGCAAAATATGGGGACGCTTCCCATGTCAGAAATTGTGTGGGTCACTTAACATGACCGTGCCTTGTTACACTCGAAGTCAAGTAAGCTGCTAAGTCTTCCGTTTTAACCCTTTTCCCAAAAGTCACGAGTGACTCCAAGGGAACTATTGTCTCCCGGCAAAGGAATGCCACTGCAAGACCACGACTACTCCTTTCAAAAAAATCTGAAAACATTTCGACCTATATTCTTAGTTCTCAACTAAATTACTCTGTGGAAGAATTTTGTGACTCTCTGGCTTTTAATCGAACTCTGGTCTTCGTTTGCACATCAGGACTGTTGTCACTTACCACTTCAAATATTCAGTGTTTCGCTTCGACAGAAACACGTCACATGTCGCTCATAACAAAGCGTGTGACCTCCCGTTCTACTGCACCAGCAAGACCTAGGGTAAGTCACATCTGTCGGTCCCGCGGGGTGAAAAGAAAGTCGAGAAGAACGCGGCAAGAAAAACCCGCACAATGGCAAAGGATCAGAAGATAAATAAGTCCAAGGCAATGGGAATGGAATCGCATTTTTTTTTCGGCTCCATCCCGCCTGCTTTCGAATCTAGAGCTGGCCCATGAGCCATTCCCGTGCGCTCCACCATCAGCCGGTTCGGGAGGATGACGATGATAATTCGAGGATGAATGCTGCCAGGCATGGCGATGAAGTTGGCTTTCTGGCGACGGATGGATTGGCCACCGCAGTGCGCTCGCACTCTCATGCGGAGATAAGCACGAAAGACACTGGTAGGTATATCGCACGAAGCTCACGTAAACAGAAGGACCATTAATCAACGTGACACAATAAAGTCAGCGTAACTGATGCCTTTCCAGTGACGGGAGGACAGCGCCGGCACGGGATTGATTATCCCTCCCCACCCCACCACGACGCGCTGCCAGTCATTCGAGGCAGGTGACTCTGTCGTTTTGGTGTCGACTATGGGCGAGGGAAGTCCCTGGCAAATGCCTTCATAAAAGTCATCCCAGTCGTGCTGAGGGCTGGCGACCTGGCGGCCGGGGGTGCACCTCCGGCAGCACGGTCTGCTCCCGTGATTGGAATTGAAGTATTTTCGGGTGATGGCTCCCTGCGGAAGAGTGCGCCAACCACGCGAGCGATTCCCTAATTAACCTGTCAATTGGATAATAATGAAAGATGAATGAGTAATGAGGCCAATTATGGGCTCGGTCTGGTCTGGAGGACTTAATTCGCTTGTCAGGGTGATTTAATTAAATTATAGCGAACGGATGTTCCTGCCGAACACTTGCGCAGAACAGTGTCGAGCGACGTGCAGGAGCTGTTTAACGAGGGACCTCCTTGGAGGGCTTAGGCGACGCGACGCGACGCTTAAATGGGCCCTACTCACCGACCGGATCCACTTTTGTGTGGCTACGGAATTAAAAATTCATTTTAATTGGCCATAATTGCAGCGGGGGTGAATACTTGAATATTGCGGCATCGGTGCTGCATGCAGGACACGAAAAATCGTTTAACAGAAACGCCGCAAAGTGGCAAGCAGTGAACGTATGCACCTGTAGGGGATGTGCGTGCCTTGAATTTAGAATTGCCTCCGAGAAGTGGCGGCAGGGAGTCGACTTAAGGAGGGGCTCATCATTGGTGCTTGATGTTGATGATGCAAAATAAATTTCCCGCCATCATCCTGGCGTCTACAAAAAACATTCCTTGTCACAGTGTAAGCCGGCAATTTTGGCCCAAGCATGTGATAAGCCCAAACCACCACCAAAAGACAAGCGAAATCCAGCCTGCTCACCGCAAACCGACAGTCACGGCAGCTCAAAGGAATCAAGGAGCATGGCGTCAAACCCAAATTGACGCGGTAATTTCGAAAGTCATGGATTGAATTGATACGCCTGCAATTTGCAACTCGCTGTCATGCCACTCCAATTAACTGATGTGTAATTTCTTTTTTTTTCTCCCGCAGCCACCCCTCGTGCTCTTCACAACGGTGGCAGGCGGGCACCACCTTGGACAAACGAAAAATCTCCATTTCGCCTCTATCGCCTCTATCGGCGTTGTACGATCTGCAATTTCCGTCAATCAATGGTGAGCGCTGGTGTCGAAAATTTCCTCCGTGCGACTGGGTGTGTGTATGTGAGGGATGGAGTCCCTAGTTTTTTTTTGCACTCACACCTTCCATGGCTCATAACAGCAGCCGCCGCAACCACCGGCAGTCACGGGCGGACGGAGACGGCTTCGGCATCGGAATGTTAGCTTGTAATTTAAGTGAATACTGATTGGCTTCAGATTGAGGGGTGAGCGACGTGAATTGGACGCTGTGGCATGTGCAGCCGATAATTGCCCTCATCTATCAAACAGGATTTGCGTGCGGCGAAAAGGGCAGCAGCCTTCGGGGTGTGGGAGGGCCACTAATCTCACGTTATTCGCCTTATATCCAGCGGTTGGATGTTGTCGAAGGAATCCCGATTATATGCCCAAATATCCCGGCTAATAACAATAATAATAACCGTTGTGGGCAAATCAATTCAATGGGAGATGGCGCCCGAACGCTGCCCTTGTCAAAGGAGTGCATATCTGCTGTTGCTGAGTTGTGCATCGACAAAGGCTTCAATTTGGTGGATTGTCTTACGGTGGCTGTGTGTACGCAGGATATTAATCGAAAGGCATTTGTGTTGCCAACTAATACATCCCAAGACGGCCTTTGTTCCTTGTGAAGGCTGTGTAGATTGAAAGCGTTTGGGAGTGTCCTTAATGGAAAATGCACAGAATGCTGATCGGAGATTTTGGATTTTTAAGTCTTTGTATATCCTTCGACACAACATAGGCTCAACTTAATCAGAGTTGAGTTCAGGGTGCCACCAGAAAGGAAAATGTGAACAAACTATTCTCTCAAATGGGAAGTTTCAATTCATTTTTTAGACAGCTGTCAGTTGTAAGTTAAAGGCGTTAAGCGAGACGAATATTCATACAGCATGGTGTTCAAACATCGATGTACTTACTAAACTTCTCCCCGACGATAGTTTCCTTTTCCTACCAGAAAACTGAAATAATTTAGGAAGCATCCCAATAACGTACAGGGACGACTCATATCAAGAAATCGACAAAAAATTATCTATTGGGAGTAAGAATGCATTCGGTCTGTTTTTTATGTTAAAAAAATTTGTTTGTTGAGAAAACGTAACAAGTACATCACTCAAAGTTTTGTCCATTACTGGTACTTTTGTCCACAATTTTCGAATACAATCTCAAAAAAATGAGTCCTCTCTAGCATCAAATCATTGAGCCTTTCTTCGATTTCTTCAAAAGACGCGAATAGGTGTCCCCCGAATCGTCTTGCATCCGTTGAAAATGTCAGTAGTCGAAAGAAATAAGGTCTGGAGAATACGGAAGTTGGGGTAAGACCTCCCATTTCAGTGTTTTTAGGCAGTTCTTCACGGCTCCTGGCACGTGGAGTCGAGCGCTATCGTGTTTCAAAATCACCTTTTTTGCCCTACTCTCGTTTTCGAATATTTTTTCTGCAATGTATTGCTCAAACGCAATATTTGTAATTCATTCCATCAATTGTTTCTCCTGGTCTTATCACCTCGGTACATCGCATTCGTCCGGTCAAACCATATACAGAGCAAGACCTTGAACCACAATTGTTATTTCTTTTGGCGTCGATGTAGACGATGATAGAACGGAGCAGGCATAGTATTTTTTCTTCTTGAGTTTATCGTAGTATATCCACTTTTCATCTCCAGTCATGATCAGATGCGAAAGTCCCTTTCTTTGGTGTCAAGCAACAGTTTTTGGGTGAAAAATCGCCTTCCGACATCTATGGCCGGTTTCCCATTTCCTTGCTATTTAAAAAATCAACCTTTGTTCAAGCGTCACTGCCAACGATTCTGCGAGTTTAGTTTGCGGTTGGCACAGATCTTGATCCAGTAAAGTCACCAATTCTTCATCTTCGAACTTTAAGGGCTGACCAAGTCCCTCTAGAATCACACCTTTTAAGGCGTCAAAAAAACTCCCCGCCTGATTTATTGGTTAAAACAGATTCAGCATAAACTTCTATAAGCTTTCAATGTGCTTCAACTGTCCTATGTTTCCAGTTTAAAAAGAAAAACGAGGGATGTTTCGATCCCTCAAATGCTGTTCATTTAAGACATATGTGGACGTTTTCGAACAGGCAAAAAATAATGTCGTTGTCTAAAACGGACTGATGCACAATAATTATTGCTGACAAATGTCTCACCTTTCCAATTAAGTAGGTAATCGCTTTCAATATCAGCCACAACTTATAGGTGGCGCTATCTTTTAAAAATTAACCGAATTAATTTGTACCTCCAAAGTATGACACCACTCTACAGTGCACAGAGGGTGTTTTTCGTGGCGTGTTTCAGGGGTCAACTACCAAACATCGCTTTCTGGTTGTACACGGTCCTTGATAGCCCTATATTTTCCTACTAAGGTATTGCCCGAAGGGGTGTGACTGTACGTACCTTGTGCATTCTAATCCACTCCACAAACGGAACAAGAAAGAATGCTTCACCTTGAGTTATTTTAATTTTTTGTCAAGAACTCTGCTTAATCAGCACTCAGAGTGTGAAATTGTGGTGATTGGCATTTACAGGCTGTACGGCGTAAATTGAAATGGCGCATACAAGTGGAGAAGGACCTAAACGAACTTAGAGTGCGCAACCGGAAGCAGATGGCGAAAGATTTTGCTAGCTGGAGACGCATGTTAATTGAGGACCATATCCGGAAATTGGGAAAACTAAGGGGCCTATGGACCATTCAACTCAAGCATTAGTTTGATTCAAGATTTATACCAAACAGGCAAGATTGAAAAGAATGAACTTCTTTTTCACTGATGGATCGAAAAAATATGATGACACTGGAGCGGGCCTCTTCTGTGAGCACTACTGAAACATAATGTCTATTAGCTTACTGCCTTTCTCAGAGACACCACTTTCTTCAGGTCACCAAGGTCAGCTTATCGGACTGCATGAGACTTTTTCATGTCAAGGAATAGTTGCCTGAAACTAAACTTAGGAACTTAATGGAAGCAGTTCATGAAAAGTGTTATCGAGGTGAACATTTTCACAATGGTACCGATTACTTGCGTAGTCGTTTGATTATGACGACCATATTCGTCGCATAACGCGAAAAGTGTCCGCGTTTGGATCACCACTCTCGTTGTAAGTCTTAGTACAATAGTTTTGACCCATTGTTGGGCTACAAAGTGATCCATCGTCGTGAAGGGCAAACATTTAACTTAAAATGCGATGCCTGAAATGTCAGCTGAGTTGTGCATGTGTCACATGCCAGTGGTATCAACTTGAAACCACGAACTGTATAACCCTATGAATGAAATGTATTAAATTTAAAACATTTAATCTCATTGAATCATTGATCGTACACTGCCCTGTATGATCCTGGACGATCAGGGATAAGTCAAACTCTTTTAATAAGTGAGTTGATGTTTCTTGATCTTAGCATCCACCTCAACCTTACCTAGCCTGACGTACACATGCCTTTCAGAGGGCAGCCAACACGAAGAAGGAGGATTCACATACATTTTCGAAACTTGAACCTTATCCATCGATAAAGAAGAGATATGTTAGAGGTTAAGACGTTTGAAATCACTTGTCTAACCCCAATTGAGTCAACTTCTCAGCAGTGAGGCGTAGCACGAGTCAGCGGTGAGTGTGCAGCGAACAAAAACTAAAAGTCTCAGTTCTTAAGCCACCAATGCGTGGAATGAGTCGATATTTCCAGAGTCCTGTTCATGATACAAGTGGTAGTCACACTTGCATGGAGTTGTCCTAGCACGCTTGCAATCAATTACAGTCATATAGTATATTGGAAGTAAGAAAGCCAATCAGTTTGTATTTGGAACATAAAAAAAATCCCACATTTCGGCAAGACTTAAAATTTTGAATTACCAAGAAATTTCGAAACTCCCAGTGCAACATCTTAAAATCCATAAATCGGAAAAAATAAAAGTTTTGAAAGCCCACAAATTGAAAATCCCAAAGCTTTTAAGTTTACATCGCAAGATCCCAAAAAGCCAAATATTCAGAAAGTTTCAAAAATCCATCCCACCCCCAACTGTGAATGACAGGCATAGTGGTTGCTTCGATTGGTTTCTCCATTTGTGAGCATTTTAGATTTTCATTCTAACCCCAACCAAAGCCACGTTGTTCGAATACACAGAATTCTCCCCCAGTCGATTGAAACACCCCATCTCGGTCATTCGAATCCGCCGCCACTCGACGGGAGTGGCAAAATAATTATAGAAACATAAAAAATGCATGCGTAAAAGAAATCCGCCATCTCTTTCATCTTCCGAGCCAGCGACTCAAGAGCGTCCCCTCAAATCGGTCAACCGCAAAGAGCCCCCTCTCAATGCCAAAGACAGAGTCCCACTTGATTTTGCTTGACATACTTTTCTTTTCCCGTTCAAATGCAAATAATTAAGTAGGCATCGGGGGGTAAGCTGCAAAAATCAGAAAAGATGCAAAAAACGAACATTTAGGAGAAACTGAAAAAAAAGCGGCGTCCGGCGCACAGTGCAAGCAAACTGAAGCCAGCACGTAATAACGAACAAATATGTGTTCAGCCGCCTGCCGTCGCTGTCGCCGCCGAAGTGAAGAGCGCGCAACTCGCTTCGAGAGCAAATGGGGGCAGAAAAATGATCTAAAATTCATAAAGACACACCCGTGGCAGGAGTCCGTATGAAGTCCTCAACACTGGTGCGTGCTGGGGCTTCGGCAACCATTAAACCAGTCCAGCCAACAAGCCACCATTAGTTCTAAAACACAGACTCAACAAGACTCAACGGTGGCGTCGTCTGACGTAGCCGTGCGCCTATCGTAGCCCGTATGCAGTGGGTCGTCCTTGAGAGTGCACGATGGGGTGCACTGGGAGGCGGGTTCTAGTTTTGATTAGGAATGCAGCTTCAGTGCATACGACTGGCACGTCAAATAGCATTAGTTGTCGTGTCCGTACCGCAGTCCATGTGCATGTGCCCGCCCCGACGTCGCAGTTACAAACACAGAAATTCTAAAATTTTCATTATGACCAAATCGGGGCATCAGTTTTTAATTAATATTTGATATGGCAGCTTAAATATGTCGACTTTGTCGGCCGACCGAGCACATCGGTGTTGATGACGGTGTGACGGTTGATGGCGGATGGGTCAGCACGCTTGGGATCATCATTGGGGCCAAGTTCTATCGGCGATTGGGCAATTTGACTGGGTGGTAATGGAATTCGCTGATGGGTCGTGGACAAATTGATTCATTTCTGACCGAGTTTGATTTGTAAACTGTGGCGTATACGTAACATTTTTTTTTGTCAGGACTTCATTAAGATGTGCATACGATGTGGATTTTAGAATGCGGTTCGTCAATTATGTATTGACTTCAAGGCCACAAGTCAAATCAATCCTCCATCCTGAAGTTTCTTGAATTCTAATCGAGTGGGTGGCAATTTTTGTTATTGTGACAAGGGATGTGCAAGAGTCGTCGAAGAGTCTCTATAATCGTCTGAGTTGAGACAGAACATGCGACTCTGTCTACGATTGGGACTTAAGCCGCTAAATTTTTGTGGGAGAAAATTACCTCTGATCAGGCTTTCCGTAGCAGACACGTTCCTTAACATCTTTGCAGTTGTAATGGCTTAGTACCAAGTCATTGCATTACATGACTATGTCTTTGTTAGTCCGTCCTCTTATACAAAATGGGGATTCAATAACTTGGCACCATCTGCAAAGAGACGAAATAGCGAACAGAGACCAGCAACATTATCAAAGTTTCTATTCTCTTTTTGCCAAGAGAAACGCGCTTCTAATAAATGCGGAAAAATGTAAACAGCTCGTAGTAATAAGGCTGAGAGTTTACACCGGACCATGGACCAATAATTTCAATGGAAAAGTAGCACATCGTACAGACTAGCCCTTCTCTAGAAATGTCGATAAAATGATGCTATTGCTCAAGGCAAGATAGCTGTCAGAAGATTGCCGAGGTTTTTTTTGTTGTTTTGAAATGCGCCCAAAGATGTTTTAATCTTACGAAGAAACTGGCAACCCGAGCTGCCAGCATGCACGATTCGCAACCCACTATAATCGATTACAGGAAAACGCCTACGTACTAATCCACACCCTGAACACTTCAATCACTCTTCCCGCGTTACTGTCGTTAGTTTGTTACTTCAGGAGAGAAGTCCTTCCTGTTTCAGCCTGTGTAAGTTTAAAATTAATCTTCACAATGCATACCTCATTCCAGTGGTCTACAGATCTCATCATGTAAGGGATCATATTGTCGGCGCTCTGTAGATTTACGAACAACCTCTCTTGCGCAAAGGGGCTGCAGTGAAAAATTGCGTTTTCTAAGTCGTCCTCGAAGTTTGAGCAATGTGGGCACTGGGCGGAGAGTTATCCTGCCCAAACCTGTGCAGATATTTTCGGTAACCGCTGCGTCCAGAAGGAACTCTGAGAGTTTGTAGTTGCACTCCCTGATATCCAGGTCTCGATGACGGGGATGAGAACATGCGCCCACCTTCCCCACCGGCTTGCAACATTGCCGCTCATTCTTTTCCTTATATAATTTGGCTTGATGCTGTCCGGGGTTCTTTGGTAGTACACCTCTTAGCTTATCGGCAAGAATGTCTATGGGTCCTGTTGTGACGAGCACCGCTTCATCAGAAATGGTCCTGAAACCACTGATAATCCGTATTGCGCAGAGTCTGTACGGTAACGTAAACTGATGATACGAGTACATTTCAGTCGGTCTGATGTGAGTGCTGGAGCCCAAATCAGAGCTGCATACAGAAGAACTGAACTGACTACTCGTGAGAGTGAGTGCATAACTGAGTCCATCAATATTTGAAAGCAGCCAAGAGAGTGTTCCTTGCATAAATGATGCCGTCTTACTGGCATACTTAACGTGTTCCCTGAAGATGCGCCTGTTGTCTTGCTTGAAACGCCTCGCATGCTTTACAGCACAATCCCTTTTGAGTTGCTTACATCACTTAGGGACTATTTAATTATCCATGTAAAGCTTCTCAAATCTCACCACTTGGTTTCGCTAACATTCTTCTCCTGGGGTAACAATAGCACGCACCATATGAGTAGTTCGTAAAGAAGCGAGGCGCTGGTCGCCTGTGAGATATAGTACCATGGAATTATTATTATTAAACTAGAACGAGTGACCAGAATCAATAAACAAAAATTCATCCAAGATGACCCGGAATCAATTGACGGAGCTTCGTTGAAAACGTTTTGTGCATGTAGCTTATAGCTTGGATCTTGCGCCGCTTGACTACGATTTGTTTTGGTTTCTGTATATTCCTCTTGATGGCGAAAAACAAGCCGACTGAAGAGTCGTTTAAAATCACTTATCCGAATTTTCTGTTTTTTTTTCGCCCATAAAGCACAGAAATTCTTATGAAGCTACATGGAAAATGGCTCAACTTGGAATGCTCTATTCGATCTCCTACTGTCCTCAATTCGACGGTTTTAATGAAGCAATCTAGGAAGAGCGACTGAAAATAGAAAGCGGAATGGAAACTGTTTTCCACTATGACAGTGTTAAACAACACACAGCAGTGTTCACCGTCTATACAATGACTCTCTGGTCCCCTTGCCTGACACAATCTGGAAATGTGCAATACGTTTATTATTCTTATATCTAGTAAATCCTTTTTTAGACACACATTTTTCGATCAAAGTTTGGTGACTTTCATTCAATGTGAGCGTGCATTGTGCAGTTGACTTCCTAAGAAAAATCATAACCAGTAACAGGAACTTATTCTCCTGCTCAATATTTTATACGAGAGGTAGTACCGAATCGGTGGCGTATACGTAACATTTTTTGTGGTTTCCTCAAACACACAATTGTTTTGTTTCCAAAAACGAAACTAATTCAAAATGTTTGAAATGCTGTGTTTGACAAGACTTTAATTACACAGACAAACTAAGCTCTTAATTCTTAAAATTTGTTCGCAATTTTTGTTTTTGTTTTTCTGGCCAATATTGAGTCTTGAAGTTGTTCCAAATGTTTTGAACTTGAACAGTTCTTACTTAATACTACTGAGACCGGCAACCCATGTAGAGTCAAACAATGTCATATAATGTTTTCTTTCATTATTGACGGTCCAAGCAAACTGGTTTTTGTCATTCAAACTAAGTGGCTTGATCTTTATTTTCTTCTCGAAGCTCAAGGCTGGGATTCAAAGACCCTCGTAGACGGAGCGTTTTTGTCCAATCGCTCAATGTGGCTGAGCCAGTGTAGTCGACGGTATTTTCCCATATCGATCACGTAGAGTTCGTAGTTGTGTCTGCTCCTCCATTCACCCTCCTCATAGACAGGGGCGTATATCCACTGTAAAGCTTTTCTGTCAAAGGCCCCAAGAAGCAAGAATCCGCTCAGGCCTTAACCTAGCGTCGGAGTTTCGGCTCCGTATCACAAGACTGAGAGAATAAGCGTCATGTGAAGTATCATATTGATCCTTCGTTCTACGACGGATATCCGCTTATGTTTTGTTTGCAGAGTTTACGTTTATCACGATGCAGATATGGCCCTTGACTACCTAAAATTATACCTGTCGACAGTTTCTGTTCGATTTAGGTTTTATTGTTGAGGACCAGCTGGCTTCTATGACAGCCCATTGGGAATGCATAACGATGTCGATGTCATCTGCATAGTCTTGCTGGTTTACTGATTCGAAGATAGCGCTATTTTTGTTAACACCTTTCCTCCGTACTGTCCTATTCAGTACAAGATCGAATAATCTTTTTGCTGAAATCCGGCGCAGCTTTCAAATGATTCTGAGGTCCTTAAACCAATCTGCCCGAGTTGGGCGACACAGCCGGTTCAATTTTTCGGGGATCGCGAGTCCGGTCATCGTATCAAAAAGAAGTTTAATTTTTGTTGGAGGTTGGGCAACAATGCACCGGAGCGCTCAAGACTGGTTCATAGTACTAACAGCTTCTGTGATAGAGAGTCTAGGTTTTGCCACTTGATACGCGTAAAAGTGGGACACTGACAGAGAAAGTGCTCAGAAGTGTCTTCACCTTCGCCACAGGCGTCGCAGAGGGTGTTTTCGTAAGCCCAAGCAGCCTTAGGTGTTTAGCGAAGGAAAAGTGTTCCGTTTCTACGCCGACAAGTTTTCTGTACTCTTTTCTATCCAGAGATAAAAGAAAAGCCGCGGATTTCTTGCTGAGATTTGGCAGAATGCACGTGGTCAGCCAGCATCCTGGAGAGTCAAACCATTTTTAGTTGTGCTGACGGGAGACCCAACCGTCGACGGAAGCCCTAACTTAAGACGCGGGTAGTACCAAAGTAGGTTCGGGCTCTATTATCGCTTCTTTTGATTCTTGTCTATCAAGTTCAAAGGCAATCTCCTTTTTCATGATCTAATGGGGTCTTGAGACGTAGACAAATTTAGTCTGCCGACCAAATTAAAGGAAGACTTGCTTTCCCGTACTATCTTGAAAGTGGTTACAAGATTGAGAAAGGCCTTAAACACAGCTTGGCAGCGTGTATCGACCTGGAACTCTTTTCAAGTACTCGCTCGAGTGTGAAATTTTGGCCTATTGTCGCTTTACCGGACTGGAAGACGCACTGTGAGTTGCAAAACGGCTTACGACGTTCCCAAAGTTCCCAAAGTATGCCTGACAGGATCTTGTAGGCCACTTTCAGCAGGACAGTATTTGGTTAATTCAAATCTTTATTTTCATTCAAGGCTCCAGTGACGAGAAGCTCAAAATGTTGATGGCCAATAAAGATAAAGGCTAATACATACCCACCCTTCCCACCACCACCCGTTTAAATGCCGTACTTGAGGTTCGTAATTAGCGTTAAATTTACGTCAAAAAATCAACCCACCACGTGCCACTGTAGCACCATCATCCAGCCGGATGGCTGGGCATTCACGAGTCTCTTATTTGTCGTAATCATTGAGCCGTGCAGAGGCGCGCGTGCTAATCAGATTATCATATCTCGGCCATTATCCGATCTATGAGGCATTTGCTTCGAACAGAATGAAATAATTTCAATTTTATTACGTTTCAAACAGCAAGGATGTGCGCCACAGGCGCTAGCGAGTGCTGTGGATTATGCTGTCATGCATATGCATGTCTGTGCTGTGCGGGTGGGGAGGTGGAGAAGGTGGGGGGTGGTTCAATTTATGCTCGAGTGTGGTAGTTTATTGCATTTTGAATGACGACCTATTCAGCCCTCGTACGAACATCTAATTTCTTTGGCAATGTTCGAGTGGGGCGAGTCGATGCGGAGGAAGTCTGCCGTTGGTGAATTGACAGATAGTCAAAATTGGGTCTTTGTATCGGGCACGTCAATCGAATAATTAATTGCCAGTCGGAGGGCATCGGGATCATTGATTTTAAATGTGACTCGATTTGACATTTAGACGAGCAAACAAAAAGCGTTGCACCCTCATGTAAGAGGCATAATAGGAAATAGTCAATTTTCGGAACAGATTTGAAAGGGGAAACATCAACATTAGTTCATTATGGGCAAAGGGCCAATTATAGGAAAGAAGTGTAAAGAGCGCAGATCGAAAATTAGAAGAATCTAGTGAATGGAGGAAAATGCGATTTCCGCAAAAGCCTGTATTGCCTCTGATCCAAGGAAAGTTTCTGTATTGTGGTCTTACAAGCCTGGCCCTCTGGGGGAGCGGAATCCTTGTTTGTTCAGCCCTGCTTTCTGCGAAGTCAAGAATCATTTTCAGACAAAAAATTTTGTGAGTGCGGTTCACTGGTCATATAACATGACATGACAACGGAGCCGACAGGCAACTATACGCGAACAGCGGGGCAAAATACGCTGCAGCTAAGATGAATTTGGTGATAAATGAGAGCAAGACGAAGGGCATCTGTAGCTGTCATCAAGGAAGGACACACAACATCGTTCGGCTAGGCAGCAGATACTTTAAGGTAGTCAGGGACTTCGTCAACCTTGGCTCCGCGTTAAATAGAGACAACGGCATCAGTACCAAAATCAAACGCAGAATCACTCTTCCCAATCGCTGCCTCTATGGGCTCAAGAGGGAATTGAGTAACAGAGCCCTCTCTCAAAGGATATAACTGGCTTTGAATGATCATCGCAGTCCTTCTTTACAGCGCGGAGACTTGGACGTCACTAAAAGTGAATGAGGAAGCCCTTAGTCTTTACGAGAAAAAAGTTCTGCGTGCGATTTTTGGTCCTGTTTGTGTTGATAATGTCTGGAGGAGAAGATCCAATGACGAATTTTATAGGCTATTCGGTGGCATGCGCCTGCTCTAGCGTCTTGGGATGTCATATGGAGCGTATGGAGGGATAAAGATTAGATGTGGCCTTCGGTTAGTCTTGGCGAGGTAGGTCCTTGGAAGAATTTCAATTAAATTAGGTGAATTTTGAATTAATTTAGATATACAGGAGAGCTTGGCAAGGATTGCTGCTAATCACTTTCTCGATTTAGTTTCAATCGAAGTGCAATGGGAATAAGCGCGTTTTCTGTGGTATAAGGCTGTGAGTTCAATCTTAAGGATGCTTCGAAAGTGAAGTGAAATGCGTCTTTCTCAGATAAGCAGGCATAATGATCTTCTAAAAGTGGGTCCTATGAAATCATTTAGACGTTCAAGTGGAATGAAGATCACTGCAAACTGCATTCTACTACGACCAAATAGACTCACATGCGTCACCCCGGCAGTGGCAACACATGGTGAGGTATGAGCGTGCACACAAGTGAACTGACGACAGATAAGGAGACGAACCATTACGTTAAACGCTTACTAACTGGATAAATATCAGAGAATGTAGGCCAAAGAGCCTCCTCTGAGAATGAAATGGAAACCTCCTCTACCTTTTATGTACATACTTGCCCCATGTTACCGCTTGCAAGTTAAGAACCCTTAACTATAAGATTTTCAGAATTATTCCTTCGTTCAAATCCCACTTGAGTTTTGACCATGCGCACCGTATCTCCTTTGTCTTTAGTCATTTCCTGCACTCAGCACATGCTGTGTTTTGATGCTCAGCTAGAAAAGGATATTTACGGGTGGCTTTAAGACGGGGCGGGTACTGGCGCTTACGTAGAGTATGACAACATCGGACTGCACACGTCGTTAGCAGAAATCTATTGGATCCTAATGGCTGCATACTTTGATGTGAAGAGCAGGCGGATAGAGCGAGATAATTGTGTCGGTAACGATAGCAATTCCGTGCTTATGGCCATTTTCAAACCTTTAACCAGGATAGTTTAGGAATAGCAATCTTCTCTGAAGCTGACAGTCAAATTTAAATTTGGATCACTCAGGTTAAAATTACGTCGCTCATAAACTTCCCAAGCCAGGTTTAGTTGAATGCTATCAGGACCCGAACCCACGCTGGGATTGATTGCCCACGTCTATTGTTAGGGCTTCCATCGAAGCGTGGGCTTCTTAAGAGCTCAATCGTATGTAGGATGTAGGCAAACCAGCCGCATGCTCCGCAATGTCTGTAAAAAGTTTGCGGCATTCGTGTATTATGTTAACAGAAATGACTGCGGGCGACTGATCAGCCTACAAATGAGACACTTTACGACAAACATCTATATTTGCTAGGGCTACGCAAAAATAATCCCTGCGATGTCTATGGAGTCGATGAAGACTCTGCGCACTGCCTCTGTCACTATTCAGTCTTTGTTCTGATCACACTACAGATTTTTAACGCACGTCAGAGCTGCTGATAAAACAAGCTCCTTGTTACGAAGCACTTGCTGGTATAAGTTTGGAAAACCAACAAAATATGGTCAATGTAGACTGAAGTCTGAAAGTGCAAAGCTACAATTTTTGAGTGTGAGTTCACTATTTCAAATTAGAAATGAGCAAAAAAACAAGGCAAGGTGAGGCGTGTTTTTTTCGTCACCACTTTATAGCCAGTTCAGTAAGCATTTACATATAAAACAAAAACAAATCTCTCTTATAATAAAATTCGAAGAAACTAGGGTTTGCCATGTTCGAAGAGGAAAATTTATTTCGAACAGTTACTGTCGTTGGAGATCGTCAGAAACATGTTCGGATTGAGTCTTCCCTTACCTCACAGAAAGTCCTAAACTGCTAACAGAGGGGAATAGAAGATCAGAGACACTGCTAAGATACCACAAGAAAAGACTTAAATAACGTGGTAGGCTTTATCCCCCCTGATGACGAATGCCCTGGAGCACATGTAGCCCCATATAATTCATACAAAGTGGGAAGGAAGAATGCTTGTCAGTAGAAAACCGAGTGATGTAAAAAGTGAAGGGTGCTACTGTGGAGGGATGGAAGGAGTCAAACTCGAAAAGACCAAAGGCAAATTCGAAAGACAAGAGTCAAAAATGCCTTGCAGCACAAAATCTGTCCGCGCCTGTGGACCCATCACAAGTTGAACACTCTGTGCGGTCACGGCAGATGCACTCAGCCACTGCATTCCTTTTGCTCCACCCCATCATTTACAAGGAGATTTCCCTTTCGTTACGTCAAAAACTGCCACACAACATGTCACCCCTGGAATCTCTTCTGCATCTACACATGTTCAACCTGATTGAATACGCCCTTTGTGCGGAGGCGGTGGTTACGTTCATTTGCATAACGTTCTCGCTTAAACAAAAGCAGAGCTCACATCCACCGGGTTTCAGCATCCCACTCAACCACGTAATTTGTGCCATAGTCAGCCGTGAAAGTTCACCTAACGCACACAAAGTGATTCCTTCAGCTCAGCGAACTGCAAACTTAAAACTCCACATCCCCCTAACACCCACCCACCCTCTTCATGAGTCACCTAGTGCACTCATGGCTCTTGGTTCAAAGGAAAATGTGAATCCTTTGCCAAATGATGCAATGCGATTTTACTAAACATTTTGTGACATCGCGCAGGGATGTCAACATGCCACATCCTTGTGAGCATCATCCTCGATCCGCCTTAGTAAATTTCCACCCCCCCCCCCAAAAGGGGCAGATACATTTGCAGTCGCATTCATGAGCGAAATTCCTTGCGGTCCTACCTTTCAGATTTTTTAACATCCAAAGGATGTGACACTGTGTGTGTGTGTGTGTGTTGCGTCCAGAAAAATTCTAAGAAACTCTCCAAATGAATATAAATTGGCATATCGAGCCACCGCAACCCTCGTGTGCGGAGATGAGCAGCGACCGGGATAGGGAATTCCGAAAATGCCATTCATACACCGAAAATCATTTCGCAGGACTCCCGCATAAAAGCGAAACTTTAACACTTTCCGCATACTTTACGGACATCCCGGGGGGGGACACGGAAAGTACCGCCTGAAAGCCGAACTGCTTCTCGCATGGTTCGTCGTTTTAAGCGATTTCCATATGAATGGCTGACGCGACACTCAAAGGAGCCGTCTCTCTCGGCTGGGGTTGGGCCATAGAGGTTCGCTCGGATTATGGAAAACTAAACTTTTCCAGTTCGTTTCGTTAGCTGGTTGTTTGGCAGCACCAGGGGAAATCTTCTTCTTGGACGAGCGGCCACTTGTGTGCTCCTTTGGGGTTCACATCGAACAGGGGGGGATGGGGAGAACAACAAGAGCAGAATGTAATAAGGAAGCAGAGAAGTATAACGTTGGAGTGTACGTAAAAGATGCGAGGGCTGAGTTGAAAACTGGCACTTGATGTGGCAGTGGCAGCAGCGTAACGCTCGCGCCTGTACAAATGAAAAAGGACGTGCTCCGAGCGATTGCTTTGTTAACTTGAATTATGTGTCTGGTTGTGAGACGCGTTGCACGCTCTCGCGGACGGGCGAAGAAAAAATTTGTTTCGTTTCGCTGTTGCTGTTGCTGTTGCTGATGGTGCTGGTTGGTTGGAATGGCTGCGTATTGGATTGACAGGGAAGGACACTTTGTGGCAAAGAAAACCGAAAGGAATCAAAGACTTGCATTCAAAGTTACCGAAAAGAGAGTGTAAGACAAGATGCTTTTGACGGACACCCAAGGATGTGAAAAGAGTCCGTTTTTCTTTCCTCTGTGCAATCAAGTGAGACGCACAAAGGAGCGGAAACTGACGGCTGTCGTGTAACTCGACTCTGTGCAACGGATTGAATGGCTTTGCACTTTATACGGACGAACTGATTATCATAAAGGGAAATGCTGGATTTAAGGAATTCACTTCACTTTGAGAGATCTTAATCACTTGGACGTGGTGAGAGCCTGATGGCTTGTCTGAGGGGGACACGTTTGAGAGATGTTTCTCTGTGGTGTCAATTTGGCTGAGAGATGAGAAATTCTTAAGGGTTGTTTATGTACATCAAGCAACCCTCTGAGAGAATTTGAATGGACGGGAGATGGAGTAAATTTCGTTCCATTTCCAAATGGAGAAGTGCACTTTCCATGTGAAGATGAATTGAATTAAAATGATTGTCCGTCCACTCGGATGCCACAACCCCAAGCATGATATCATTGACCATCGCATTGTTGACTGACACACACATACACACATGCGAAAGATTAATCATAAAATTTTGTTTGGGGTATCGAGAGCCTCTCAGGACGATTGACTGCAAAAGCACCAGGTAGCGTTCGATTTCCAGGAAACTTCTTGTGATTGTCTATTCCCCAAGTGAACATGGAAATGCCATTAGAGCGGGGGGCTAGAGCAAAGTCTCTGCCAAGACTTTCTTTGTTTATCTTATACTGCATTGCATTTTGACACTCCCCCCTACCTTCGAAGAGACTCCGAGAGTGCTCATATAACCACAAAACTGAGGAAATCAGTTTTTCTTCGACTGGAGCAGTCATTTCAGGGACCATTTGCGGAGTTTAAAATCACGCCAAGGCTCCTCAATAACCACCCCCTCTCCCCCAACCTAAAGACGTTTGCAATCAGAGAACTTAATTTGATCGCAAGCTCTCCACCTAAGACGGGCATCACTGCAAGTGCAAGATTCTTTCCCCATTCCCTCAGCTCGGAGACTGGCATTGTCTCGAATCGGATTCATTCGTTCGTCGGATCAAATCACCCTCGTCGGTAATTTACTGCAAACAATCGGAATCGTTGGAACCGGCCTGCCATGGGCCCATCAACCAGCCCAGTCATATCCGGTATCTTTTCCGCATTCCCTAACAAATCCGAATATTTGGCTATCGTCTTCGAATGCACACGAGCCCATAACACCGAAATTTATTCGAATCCTGGAAGACTTACCCGCCACCCGATACGCCCGCAAACGAACGTTTATTAGAAACTCAACAGACGTGCACAGAGGCGGCCAGAGGAGATGCGTAATGTTTGCACATCAATACGTTCTCGTCCAGAATGATGGTCTCAAGCTCCCAGCTCCCCCCAGTGTCCAGACCTCGCTGCCGTACAAGAAATCAAACCGAGACCGAACGATGAATGACAAAGTGGGAGCAAAATCATTTTCCGCCCGATGTCAGGGCTCGGGTGAATTTATGTGCGGCTTTGGACGGTTGGATGGGATATTCCTTCGCTCGGTTCGGCTTATTATCTCCATAACTGTGCTACATGCACTTACGTCGTCCTCAAAACCTATCCGTCCATCCATCCATCCATCTATCTATCCATCGCCCATCCATGGCTGCCATCAGGCCCACCCCTGGGAGTGTGATGCATATGCTTTACATTAATTGCCCTTGTCTAGCCCCGGCCTAAAGGACACGACCCGACATCCTTATCTCAGTGCTTGCGTGCGTGTGCGTTCGTGTTTGTGTATGGTTGCCTGTGTGCGTGTGTGTTTTGCCTTTTTATTGGTCCAGTGACATATGCGCTGGGTGCCTCGCCACAGCACTCTCCGCATGGGCGTGCATCTCAGAACGATTTCCTCTTCAGCTCTGTGGTGCGCTGGACAATGGGCACTCGGTCGGTTGCTCGGCTGTCCGGTCGGTCGTCCAGCACCTACTTGTCGGCCATTAAATTATTGTGAAAGCCAATAAAAGCCCATTAATAACCGAACTATTTCAGATGACACTCGATTCCTCGATTCGTCGGCTCCTTCGCCCAGCTCTTCGCCCAGGATCTGCATCCCTTTGAGTTATGACTTCATCCCGGGCCGCTGCTGCAGCACTTGCTCGATCTGTATGAGTGCGTGTATATAGGATGTGTGGCCCTGTGCAGTAGGAAAAACAGGACAGCCACAAAAGGATTCCTTCCTTTGCTTTTGTCAATATTAACAAAATCAATATGGGCTCCTCGTGCCTCTCTCTCTCGCTCTCTGCGCCTTGTCCCCTACTCTGCGGCGATATAAATCCTCAAAATCTCGAGCATTTGCATAATGAATTCAGACATCAATCAGAGGCATTCAATTAATACGCATATCCTGCTCAAAACATGCCGATATTAAATGGGTAATAAATGGTTCAGATATTGGAGCGGCCCGAATGGGATCTGTCTGTTTCGGTCGGGCCTGGGTGCTTACACGTTTGGCATCTCGGATGGGGATTGATGGTCGTTATCTGTTCGTTGGTCAGAGATTAAACTAACGAGACGGGGCACTGAATCGAGAACTCTTCAACAAAGCCATGCACTCTCGGTGTGCAAGATTGGATGAGTTCATTTGTAGATGAACTAGTTGGCCTGCAGGCGAGATGGAAAGTCGAAATTCTTTGGAGAATCGCTTTTGGAATTGTTATCGTCACTAGTCTGATCAAATGAAAGATATTTCAGGTTGGGACAAACGGACTAGAGAGTGTTGTAAGTGTCCCTTGATTCAGCTGCTTGTTGCCCTGTGGAGAGTGAGTTTTCTTTCGTCTTTACATAAGGCAGCTCTAATGAAGGTATTTTGTCGTTTTAAGTTCGTTCACTATTGCAGAAAAAGGGGTGATTCTTCGTGAGGTTTAATTTATAATGTAAAATAAGCCCCATAAATTTGAAAGCGAACATAAAATTTTGATAATTGGTTAAAAGAACCAGTCATGGCATTTCCGTTTTTGAAAATTAAGCCTTGTAGGTTTTGGTCGAAACTACGTCTGTGGTGGGCAATTTTGAGCAACTCGTTCGACCATATAACTTGTATAAGGTTGTGAAATATCTCACCGCTTTTTTGTCTTTTGAATTTTCCGGCTATGTGTGTACAAAGCGCTACAGAGCTCGTATCTGACAATACATCATTGAAAAGGTTATGTCATAACCTACAAAACGACGCTATGTATGATTAGTTTCGATATTGCGTTCAACAGTTATAGACGCATTAACATAGAGTTTACTAACGCCGAAATTCGTTAAAGGCAAATCCTCTACAGAAACGTTCCGTGAGATACATGGTGCTTTGGGGGATGGTACTCTATCACTTCGAACCGCGGAGGAATGTTTTCGACTATTCAGAGCCGGTGAAAACGACACCATGAATAAGCCAGCCGGCGGAAGACCTGCGACGACGAATACCGATCGAATTATGGAAATCATCGAGTTAGACCGGCATGTGGCATCTCGCAACATCGCCCAGGAGATGGAAGTTAGTCACCAAACCATTTTAAACTATCTGCAGAAGGCTAGATAAGGATGAAAGGATGATTTAACGCAAAAAAAACCTTCTGGACCGAATCAACGCCTGCGATATGCTGCTGAAACATAACGAACTCGACCCATTTTTGAAGCGGATGGTGACTGGTGACGAAAAATGGATCACATATGACAACGTAAAGCGGAAACGGTCGTGGTTGAAGGCCGGTGAATCGTCCCAAACAGTAGCCAAGCCAGGATTGACGGCCAAGAAGGTTTTGTTTGGTGGGATTGGAAGGGAATTATCCACTATGAGCTGCTCCCATATGGCCAAACGCTTAATTCTACCATCTACTGCGAACAACTGAAACGCTTGAAGCAGGCAATCCACCAGAAGCGTCTAGAATTGGCGAACAGAAAGGTTGTAGGGTTCTACCAGGAGAACGCCAGACCACACACTTTGTTGATGACTTGTCGCATCCACCATATAGCCCGGACATAGCGCCAAGTGATTACCACCTGTTCCTGTCCATGGCGAACGCCCTTCGTGGTGTGAAGTTGAACTCAAAAGAGGCTTGTGAAAAGATGCTGTCCGAGTTCTTCGAAAATAGGGAGGGTGGCTTCTCCAAGGGTATATTATGAAATTGATGTCTAAATGGAAACAGATCATCGAACAAAACGGCGCATATTTGAACTGAATCCGATCACTGGAACAATTTTTATGAAGCAGTGAATGAAAAGCAAAAAAAATTGAGATATTTGACAACCTTATATCGAGTGGACAGAGTTAGATATTTGACAACCGGGGTCAACAAGAGGCTTACGTTATTCCTGAAGACCTGTGACTTCACATATTCCTAGAGAAAAAAGCCCAAGGGTTTCATATCGCACAATCTAAGCGACCAATTTGCAGCAGCAGAACGTTGTATTAAGCGTTCACCATTGTTTCACGCGTGGTATGGCTCGATGCGCCGTCTTGTTGAAACCAGAGCTCACTGAGGCATTGCTCTCAGTAGTCTTCGGGTTGCTCAACCGCCCAAGCATGGGAATTTTGTTTGTTAACGTATCCATCGAACATGGAATTGGCTTTATTTCTGAACAAAACTGCAGTATAAAGCACGGGATTTTCTTTCAGCTTCTCCATACCCCATAAACTGCAAATGGATGGCAAATTTAATATGCAAATCTTGCCCAGGATGAAGTTTGTACGATTTCATGCCGATATCATCGCGTAAAGCATGCCAAATTCAGCTGTTGAGAATGACGATGAATCTATTTATCACGGCCATCATGTAAGCTCATAGCTACAGCTGGAAAAGTCTCTTCACTAATGTTCTCGATGTGATCTGATTGGTCGAGTATCATCTACCAGTGTTAGCTGGGACTCCAATTTGCGAATTGTGTTTGGGAAGGTGATTTCAGTAGGTTCTCGAATCGTAAGGAAAAACGTTTCTCACAGAAGGCTGATTTTCGTCACACTGCTGAATAATTTGGAGGCGCAGTTGAGGTGTGAATCTTTTCCTGTTAGCTTGCCAAATGATACTCAACGAAAATGACAAAGTAATTTAATGGGGTCACGCGAGTTACATACAACAACAACGAGTCAGCTATTCCTGTTGACCGGATGAATATTGAACCTCAAACTGCAAGGCAAGCGTACCGCTTGCTTGGACCAACGTTCAACCTCGGTCGTCAACACGACTCCAGTTTCATTAATGATAAATAAAAAGACCGTGAGTAAATTATTTTATTATTGTTAGCCTAGGTCATAAGTTAAATATAAGAATTGAACTTCGGCAGTCGAATTGGAGACGCCAAAATGAAATAAAGCATTTAAAAACTGAACTGGAGTAAAATTCATTACTCGCGTGATCTGTGAAAAGATGCCTTTTAAAAATTAAACCTCTAGATGAAACAGGGCTTACAAAGAACAGCTGATGGTATGACAGGAAAGTCAACGAATTTGAGTTAAGAGACAAAACAGGATGTCCGATCGTTTAAAAGAGGAAAGGAATCGGTAACGCGCATATTTTGACGTATTCCCCAGAGAAATCATTCCCAAAGATGTGCTTATTAAAATAAGGGCAATTTCAGAAGTTTTTCTTTTTGTAACTTAAAGAGGCATGATGTTAGATTTGGGTTAGGATTAATGTGATCACTTGTTTTAACGGCTTTTTACATGGGGTCCATTTTCGCAGAGCCCGGATAAGGCAAAGGTTCATAGTCCTTATTAGTTAAGTACTGAACTGAATTCATGCTTAGGTTGTTTGAGTTAAAGCAACCGATTGCAATTCAACTCAACACAGAACGAGAAAGTCTCCATAATCGCCAAGCTTGAGTCAGGCAAACAAGTTTACTTTCAGTTTGTCAGCACACAACACTTACCTTCGATCTATCCGCGATTCAGGTTATGAACCAATAGCGACCATCATACTCGAGAAAAGGTGGCTGACCGTTTTGACAAAGTAAAACAAAGTTTCAGGGTCTTCTGACCACCGCGGAACCAAATTATAGCCTTTCATCAATCTGTCAATATTTGTCAACATCTGGCGCAATAGTATCAAGTAATCTTTGCTTTCATCAGTGACCCCTTGATTTGCCTATTACGGATGTGATTTTGAATTACGTCATATGTAAAGTTAAATCAGCTGTTATATATGTTAGAGGCAACTACATGAATGTGTGGTCGCCGTGGCGTAGTGGGTAAGTGCGCTGACCTGCACAAAGAAACTCTGGGTTCGAGTCCCGGGCGGGACACCTTGCTTGTCAATGAAGACCTTCTCAAATCTCGCTGTTCGGAGTCGGCAAAAAACTGTAGGTCCCTTCTACTCGTGAGCGATCAGTAGCACGTGCAATACGAGTTGTTGTTGTAGAAGCTAGGCCCTGGTCCCTTGTGGGCTGTAGGGCCACTCAATTATATATTTTCTAGACGCATGTCTGTACAAATGATTAAGATCCGTGCTTTACGGTACTGTTCGCTGTGCTCATCCGTGCTCCTTTTAAATGTCTTTTGAAATATCATTTTTGTGAAATAATTTTGTTTCCATTTTGTCTAACAGGAGAGACCTGAAATCCTTCCAAAAGCTGCATTCATGTTAGCACTTTATCGAGATGGTGTTTTTCATGTGGAGCTCATAGAGTTGTTCCGACGAAAAACAGCCTTTGAGTAATTGTCTGTGAATTCGTCTGGATCACATGACACTTGAGAAGCATACAGGGGTATGCATCTAATTGCTCTAGGAATGGTTCATGTCACATTATGCCTGCTTATGGATGTTTTCCTCTCAAAATTTTGTCCCTCTCCTAGGATGCAGAAACAATAGATTTCCATAAAGAAGAAAACCTAAAACTGCGACACATTCTAAAAGAAGTAGCCGTTGCTCGAGTATGATTACCACTGCACACCAATCTTTTAATACCGCACAACTAAATTTTTCCTAGAAGCAGGGGTGCGTGCAGTGCAGGAATTATAGGATTCGCATCCACGTCCAATTCCTAGATTTTTCTTTTTTTTTGATATTAACTCTTTATACTTCTGTGCTCATCTTTGGGCCACATTTCGTGTACTGATGACGATACTGATGAAGACGTTACGGAGGCCGGAGGACGACTACAGAGCACTGATATTGAATGCGTTAGCCTACAAAGTCCACGTCTGCAAGCTGCGTTACTTCGCATCCACCTTCTGAATGTACACTTCGATTGGGGCAAAGACTTGACAGGCAATTTAAATAAAGTTTTTCTCAAACTATAATAAGGATTGGTTCGTCCTACTGTCGCTGACAGTTGTGCCAAATTTTTCGTCAATATATTTTTCAGTGTTTCAAATACGTGTCCCAATGAACACAGCTAATTGTAAATTTTTCGTTATCTGAAACTATGCAGACAGTGCTGCTAAATTTTGCAGGATACCTTTGGAAAGAAAGGCTCTATCCAAAACAAAAGTTTTTTAGTGCCACAAAATGTTCAAAGAGGGTCCCAAAGGCGTTGAATTTGAGGCATGGCCATGATGACCACCAAAATAAACTAAGTGAATTCTGTACCGAAAAGGAACTATACAGCATGGTGCTAATAATTTACAATCAGAGAGAACCAGCTCGAGGGAGATAAGGCGAATTTAAATTAATGACTTTTTGAATTATAAAACCCCGTATTTTTTGTGCACAGTAGTGGGTTGTCGTTGTAGGTGACCATATGTCATCAAATTGGTGAATTGTAAAATTCTTTCATTTAAAGTCACTTCCTGTGCATTCCTAAATACCTCAAAAAGACGCCGCTTGAACCCCACTTTTTAGTCTTTCCTTTTTCGCTATATTCACAACATAAATGTCTCTGCCATCTACCAAAATCAAAATCTAAGCTTAATCGATCTTTGCGTGGACACCCTTAGGCATAGTCTCCAACATCACAATGCATATGTCTTCTCCGCAGATAGTACACCACACGAACCGTAGAAATCCTTGAAAGATTGTCGCACACCCCACAGCGAGGCGATTCAATACGTCTTCCATTTCCAGACAATTCTCCCCTCCGGCACGGTATCCGCCTCAAGACCTTGACTACGCGACGGAGAGCACAACTTACTGCACAACAGTTTAACCAATAAGTGGATTTCCATAGTCGACGCGTTACGCTTCTTGCTATCAGTAAATGGCTATCAGCTCAGTGCGCGCATAAAACCGTCGTTATTCTTGGTAAATTTATGAATATGAATAAAAGTGTTACGACCCATCCCCGCCGCACGGCGTCGCACACAAATTGACAACCCACAGCACTTCGACAGCGTTTAATCGATACAAAGAGCGAACTTTTGGAACTCCACCAACCCCCCTCCTCCCGCCACTCTTCAGCATCACCGTGTGTGCTCCTTGGAGTTGAGCTCAACTCTTCTCGGAGATTCCAGATGACATTCTCTGGGAGGGAGATAGCACCCCCCACTCAGTTGATTGCACATAGATCTCCTACGCTCCGTAAAACTTATTTCCATTTTGTGGAAACACCTTAATTTCCAATTATTTGAGTAGGCAATTTGGATAAGACATCTCTGAATCCGGGCGCATCCAGCCACCGCCCGAAGGAGCCGGGCAGAGCCTGAAAGTTGGTTACCGAGATGAAGGCAAGCGAGCGTGTGAGCCTGGGCGGCTGGATGGTTAGTAATTGGTTGGTGGCTGTGCCAATGCCAGCCGGGAGAAATATAATAATTCACCCGACAAGTTCACATAAATTGTAGGCTGGTGTAAATTCAGCAAACGACAACGGTACACGTTATATAATTTTTGCTTAGCATGTCGACCAGATACACAGCCCTCGGTGCTGGGGCTTGAGCTGGGTCACAGCTAGGCTCTCGGCGCGGGGTGAGGGGATGATTTTATTGTTTGTGTTCTTGATCGGTCGGTGGGGCGGCATGGTGACGGTCTCGTAGTAGTTAAGTGCGTAGCACACACACACCGTTTGTGTGCACACACAAAATTTCGAAAACTTTAATCTGAACAAGGATTTATCTTGGACTTACACTCTATGCTCGTAAATTACTTGTGCACGTGTGCGTGTGTGTGTGTTCGGGAGTAGAGAATCGACTACGATTACCTGGAGAAGAGTGGCAGCCTCCTCCCGCAGCTCCTTCCACCACTTGAATGAGTAGGCCATTTATTTATAGGCTACCAGCAGCAGCACTACGCCGTAGTCGTCAGAAGAATATTTATGTTAGCTGCCGGAGCCGGGTGGTGGGTGGCAGAGTGGAAGGGGTTGTTTCTGTGCAGCGCCCTGGTAGCATTCTAGGCGTAGTCCTTGTTTTATTCATTTGTCTTTTGCGATATTCCGGTTTTTTTTGCTTGCTCTCTGTTTACTTTTGTTTGTTGGCTGCTTTCAATCAGCCTTCGGGTGGAAGTTGGTGCGGTCGACGGGGGTGTGGTGGGGTTGGTGGTGGCGATTTGCGTTTGCATTTTTCAGCTCTGTTCGCGCCAACGTCGTTGATTGGTACACTTGACTGGGTTCTAATGATGTGAAAATGAATGCGAAATTGATTCATCGGGTGAGGTTGCGATTGCGATGGCGTCTGGAGACCTATTAATTTGAAATTAATTTCTTCAAAAAAGATGCCGTTTGAGGAGGGAGGGTGGGGGGCGGCGAGGTTGTGGTTTTAGTTACGTCCCATATTTTCATCGCATTGGCAGTGGTATTTGATGTGGCTTGAAGACTTTGCGAGGGTGCGCGAATTGCAGCTTAAGGGGTGGCAATGCTGAGTTGTAGATGTAGTGGTAGTCACTTACGGGGTGCAGTTTGATATTGTGCTTGCATGCCCCTAACGTCGTCGTCTCAATCTAATCGTGGCGCAACGTTCTGCTTCGAGGTCCTTAATTTTTCAGCGCTTTGCCAATGAAAAATGTTAACCACATGAATGAAACCTTCTCGTAGTTAGGTGAGGTTAAGTTGGAGCGGCTGGGTGTCGATGGGTTACCATACTTCCGATGCCTTTGATCTTCGCGGATAGCTTCCCTACTTTAATACAATTGTGCGCTGGCTATGTAGCTGCTGAGGTGTCCCACACTAACGTCGCTGAGATGAGCTATGTTGGCAAGGAAGTATGTCAATTGGAGCTTGTTTCTTGTTCCTGCAGAAGGTTCACAGTTTAAGATAAGAAAAGAAATGCATTCACCTCTAACTTGTCCCTGCAGTTCTTGCAGAAGTGAGTTTGAGTAATTCAAAGTATCTTTTATGACTCCTATTGTGGTCCTTAGACGCATTTGCTTTAAGCTGACGAGGCAAAGAGGGCGTTTAAAATTGACCTGTGGCCAGTAGCTTTGTTTATGAGACAAGTCGAGCTCTGTGATCAAATTTTGTTTTGTTCGCTCAATGTGTGTGTTTTGGGTAGAAGTAGCAAGCTGTAGTAGAACGAAGTAGAAAGTACGTCACATAAAGGCGAGAGTAGGGATAGAGAGTCATTGCAGTTCCCTTGGATAGCAGTGTATCCCGGTATCCATATCACGTGAATTTTGAATTCCTTTGACAACTCGTTAAGAAATAGATGAAACTTGAGGTAGTTGTGGGTTGCAATGGATTTAATTGCAGTCTGGCTGTCAGTCTGGATGATCAAATGCGTTTTATATGAAACATTGCTCCTCAGCCATGGAGGTTCCTTCTTGATGGCCGTAGGATCTGTATGAAGGACACTAAATCGTGAAGGTAGGTTGAAGGAGACCCGGATATATTTGGTCTCTGGAGTTGACCTCACTGTTCATCTCCGACCATAAATTCACAAAGTGAGTTTTCTATAGGCCTGGGTAAGGAGTCCCTGTCCGACTTTCCCGGCATGCTGGTTGGGAGTTCTTTCTCAGAGATAAGTTGGGAAAGGGCTAGTGGTTTGTGGGATGATCAATTGTTTGACCTTCCCTAAGTTCGGGCCAGGGAATAGACTATGAACTGGAATCTGATTGCTGTACGGGCTACGATCAACTGGAGGAAGGAAAATCATGTGCCTCTTTAGGCCTCTGCATATTTGTATAAAAACTTTCTATAACTGGGATTAAAAATTTTCAGTTTGTGAAACTTTACGAAGGACCCATAATTACATGTGATTCCATAACTACAAAGCCATCCCCAAAAATTACCTCAAAATGCTGTTCTAAAGTACTCCAATGTATATAATGCTGTTCATTTAGGATAAAAATGCACTCCAATCCAAAAGGCTCTAAATTGCATGAAGGAGAAATGCACGGCAGAATTTTCTTGGTAGAACTCTTTGCAAATAGACATTTGGAAAATTTTTCTTATTTGGTTATGGAGCGAGTATTGTGAGGATATCCGTTTTTCTGTATTCTTCCTATTCTTGCAATCCACAAGAAAGGGACAGGATTGTAAATTGTTTAAAAGTCTGAACTCTGAGTGTTTTAAGGAGACTCAAGTGAAACAGATTTCGGAAAAGACCCCAAAAGTAAAAATTGACACCCACCGTCTATTTCTCTCCTTGACGGTCGTATATGGTGGCTTGCATAAAGGTGAGGTATGCACTTCTTATTCTTCTTCTTGTGGCGCTACAGTCCGGGGTGAACCTGGGCCTCAACCAACATGCCTCTTCAGCCAGCACGGTCTCTCGCCAGCTGCCGCCAGTTGCGCACTCCAAGTTGGTTGAGGTCCTTCTCCACTTGTGTGCGCCACCTTATCCTGGGCCGTCCTCTGTTGCGTTGTCCCAATGGCTCAGATTTGAAGACTTTTCGGGTCGGAGCAGTGGTGTCCATACGCTCTACATGGCCTAGCCATCATAAGCGTTGTATCCGTAGACGCTTGCCTAGGCTCATGCCGCCGTACAGCCCATACAGTTCGTGGTTGAATCTTCTCCTTTGTGGTTGAACTTCTGGAGGAGGAGGAGGAGGTATGCACTGCCTTGTCTAATTTTAGCATTTCTACAATACTCGTCAGATTATATATGGGGTTGGAGAAATCTCCCTGTCTAGGTTGGTAACGAACTCACCGAGAGTTCTTAAAAAAATATTTTAGGCAAGGCAACGGGCAGGAAAGCCGACGACATTGACGTGATTGAACGAACACAGCGAGCCGGTAATAAGGCGTTTGTTGGCATTGAAGCGAAAGCGGCTAAAATGGGTCTGGTGATAAACGAGGGCAAAACAAAGTATTTCTTGTTATCAAGAAAGGACGCATATCATCGTCGAGGAAAGCTTTTAAGGCATTTAAGGACTTCATCTGGACTTTTCGGAAAATAATGACAAACGCTGTGTCTTTGGGATCACGAGGCAATGGAGGAGCCGACTCATCTCGAAGAATCAAACTGGCTTTGTGTAATATTTTGATAATTTCAATCACCCTCTATAGGGCAGAAACTTAACCATCTCAACAAGAGGATTAGGAAGAAGCTTATCGGGAGGAAAGATTTTTATGTGATTTTTAATCAGATCTGCAGGAGAAGACTGAAAGACGATCTCTATAGATTTCACGCCAGCTGCCGTATGTCAATCGATATGTAATTTTTCTCAGGTCGGAAGAGTCTTTAACTCTGTGTCATTGCGTTAACACAAAAGATCGCCAACAAAACAGAGGGGCACCTCGCTTGAAAATAACCTGAGGCAAATTGAATTTCCGAAATTCGGGGCAACTGGCAAGAGACCATTCTTCCTGGAGAGGAATTTTCGTTGATGTCCAGTTCCACACCGATCTGCTAAGCCACACGAAGAAGATATACCTTCGATAAGCAAGAATGTATATTTAAGGAAAACAATGGGAGTGTCCACAGTACTTTGCTAGTTAACTTCACAAGAAGTCGTGGACTAATTTTAAGGCAGTAGAAGTATTAGCAGGCTTCTTTGGGCTCAAGAGAAAATTGGGGAAAAGACCCCTCTCTGGAGGGACTAAACTGGCTTAGTATAGCAGCTTCATTATCGAAGTCCTCCTTTACGGTGCGGAAAACTGGACGCTACTGAAAGCGGATGAGGATGGCCGTAGTCTTTTCTCGAGAAAATTTCTGCGTACGATTTTTGGTGCTATTCGCGTTGATGGCGTTTGGAGGAGAAGATTCAACGACGAACTTTATAGCCTCTACGGCGGCATGCGGCTGGTCAAACGTCTTCGGATACAACGTTTTAAGTGGCTAGGCCAGGCACCATGCAGTTGGCACCATTGCTCCGGCTGGAAAATCTTCGAAGCTCAATCATTGAGACAAAGCAAAAGAGGACGGCATAGGTTGAGATGGTGCACAGAAGTGGAGAAGGACCTTAACCAACTTTGAGTGCGCAATTGGAGAAAGCTGGCAAGATATCGTGTTAGCTGGACAGGCATGTTGGTTGAGGCCCAAGTCCACCCCGGACTGTATCGTCAGTAAAAGAAGAAGAAGAAGGAGTATCAACTTCTTTTCATTGCGCGGTGACGTGAGTAATGCATTAGAAGACCTTCTTCGAATGAGTGGAGACCTTGGTTTCTGTGCCCAATCTAGAGTGCGGAAGTATACGACATGATATTGTTGAAGATTCAATTTTTGTTTTTCATTGTCAATCAAAATTCCATAGAAGGTGAAGATTTAAATTAAAGTTATACAAGATTTACAAGTTCCCTCCCCTTTGTTCAGTAGTTTGTACAATTGAGGCAAAACAATTCCAGAGGTAAATACAATCCTCTTTAGAAAACCTCCACTGAGCAGCGAGTATCGTTTATAGAGTCACACGCATCAAAATTCACACAAAATTGTCTCCTGCCCACTTCAAATCTCAAAGCCGCCGCCGACTGTGAAGACAGATCTCACAAACCACCAACCCACTATCAACCAGATTTTATCTAATCCGCTCCACTTGGCATACGCATCACACAGCAATTCACCAGCAGCAGACACGTCCTCAACGTCCCCCAGATGCGCATACATCAATTCCATTCCTGAGCGAAACGAATCCAATTTCGCCGAGGCCCCAATGTCACAGCGCCTAACGGCCGCCAACGCTCCAATCACCGAAGCGGTCTTTTGAATCTTTAACGATTTCGTCTTTCATTGTTGCGAGTGGTTATAAATCCAGCCGCCCCACGCCTTATCGACTCGTGATTTTAATTGTGAGACAATTTCTTGTGGCAAACAGTTTTATTGCGGCCTGCTTAGATAAATTACACGTTATTATCGGGATCGCACTCGGAATCACCTGCGGAGCCGGAATGCCGACTCTCCGCTCCGGCACAGGCGCGCACAGCGACGCTCGGTATCGCACTCCTCGCCGTCGCTGCTCCTGGGGGTGCAATGAAATTGAGAAATTATTGCCAACAACCGGGACTGCACATCGGCAGACTGTTTACGCATCCAGGTCTCATCCGAGCGCTGGGCGCCGCCGCCGCCGCCGCACACATGAACCCAATCTACTAATTAGAACTATGCCGTAACTCACAATCTGAACCGGCATAAATCTGCGAAACAATGTACAATCCGTGCGATAATTGTTTTTTCATGAACGGAGCAGGAATGCTTCTCGGGCTTTGGCTTTGAAAAACTCCTTGGACTGGGGCGGGGGTCCATGATTTTTTAAACCCTGTCCCATCGGGGGTATTAATTGTGATTCATTGGCGGAGTTCCTAATGAAGGTGTGTGGCCACTAATAAATGTCCAGGCATGTATCACTGTGATACCACATGGAGATAAATGGCTGGGGATGCGGGCTGTGCGACTGGCGGCAGGACGTTGCTGCGTTAGAGGTCCTTTGTTTCGATTGTAACGGAGTTAAATGTTAATAGTTGGCCTGGGAAATGTGGGATTTGTGGTTACAAAGTGTTTGGAGTTTCAAGACTTCACCAGAGGGTGTGTGTGAATATGGAATTTGGATTGCTAGTGAATATGAAATGAACGCAATTACGGGGCAGGGAATTGTCAGTTTTGGGCTGTTTCGACAAACATTTCTATTTCGCATCCTCGTTGGGTCTTTTTTTTTCTGGGGTATTGTGGAATTGTTTGTAAGCCGATTTTATACCATCGGACTTCCTTCGGCACTATACTCAAGAAAAGATTAAAATTCATGTTTGAAGCGAAGTGCGTTGATTTCATGGTTGTTCAAAGTTCCGACGTTACGTTTTGACCTTAAAGCGAAGAGAAGACAAAGCTGTGTTTTAGCTGTACACAAAAGGGATGATTCATTGTGAGGTTTGAGCTTCAATTGGTTTTGTGGACTGATGTCGTGTGGATCCTATCAAACAGCTTTGCCACAAATGTTCAGTATCGATTGACAGGTCGGCATGGAAAGGCTTACATCGCAATAGCATTTTAAAATGTTTCAATAGTGTTTTGAAAAACAGCCTTCTGTGAGAAATGTTTTTCGTGCTATTCGAGCAACTTTCGGTGGCCATATTCGCAATTCGATTCCCAGTTTGCACTGATGATACTTGATCAGTTGAAGGGACTATAGAAGCTGTAGCTGAGAGCATAACCGAAGACTGGGTGCATCGATTTGTCGTCGTTCTCAGCAGCTTGTCTTGGCGTGTCTTATGTGAGGATTCAACTTGTTCAAGACTTAAGGTCCGGCGACTTTAATTTGCGTCACATGTGTAGTGAATGGGCTTTGATTCAATGTTAATCCGGTTTTTATTTGTTGCGGTTTCCTGATGCTTAAGGAAACCGGTCGGTTGTGGTTTCTTGGTTGTTTGAAACCAATTGGATAGGTGGTTTTTCCGCTCGTGTTGAGCTGCTGGCCACTGCTGCGCTGTTGCGGTTTGTTGTTGGTTGAAACCGGTGGCTTGTTCCGCTGGATTGGGACGGTTGGCCACTATTAGTGTGCTGGGCTGTTCCTTTGTTCTGAAACTGCTGTAGCGATATTGAGGAACTGTGCTGTTTCCGCGAACACTAGTATGATTTTTTGGCTTTGTTTTCGCGCCAAGACCACTTTTCTTTTCGAAGGACCAATGTTTTGAGGTTAATGTTCCCGATTTTCTGAAAAAATGAGTACACAGTAAAACAGTTCTTTTTCTCGTTACAGTAGACCTCTTAATTGGTCTGGTTAATTGCTATTGCATTGTACCTCAGCTCAGCTTCCTCATCAGCTCGATCAGCTGTGCCGCTTTTGTATATTTATTTACATTGTGTGGGAGGGGAAATAGACTTTCTTCTAGCATGGTGTCTTACTCCCAATTTGGTGGATTACTTATTTCATATGCTCTCATTCTAACCATAGTTTTTTTAGTTCACTTGATGCTTAAGCTTTCTGCACTTGCGCGACAGAGACCAGAGCATATGATCGTTGTACACGTTCCGCTCGATTGACGTGTCATATTTTTTATTTTTCTAAAACATGCGAGATGTGTACGTGTGAAGTTTTTGTGTTGTGCAACAATGCCGCTAACTTATGGACCATACAGTGCGTTAAACATTGGACCTGTTGAGAAATTATTTTGATGATCACTACATTTAACTTGTTACTGCCTTTAACTGACCACATAGATCGTACGTTATCACACATTGGGACTATATTCTCTGGGGATATGCTTAGTTTCAGGGGTTTAGCTTAAAGCCAACTACGATCTTTTGGAAATATAATACGTTACCATACTCAAACGAGTCGCCAATACATTCCTAATCGACCACCTCAGATGAAGTCGTGGCCCATATTTTCGTGATATCATTTTGAACAAGTAAATGCCATAAATCGATATTTTAACGGTAGTCAAAATTGTAAGTACACTTTCAAATTTATGTTTTTTTTTTTTAAAGAAAAAAGAAGACGAAGAAAAAGACGTAGGAAAGATTGAGGTTTCCTTTACATATATAGGCATCAAGTAGACCAGAAAAATGACAATCATTTGGTCAAATGGAAGCACTTGACCTTCCACTTGTTGACTAAGTAGGCCTTGGCTATCTTGCTTAGGCAACGATATCAACCTAACGTAATCAATTTTATAAGGCCATTGTATTGTCCTGTTCTTCTTATTCAATACCCCGGCAAAAACAGTTTAAAATATTGGGTGTTTAACTTAATTCGTGGGATTTGCTAAGAGATGGCGTAACTTGTATTATTCCTTTGGAGCATGCGTTGAAAGCTAATTTTATTGTACGTGCTAAAAGTGGCTTGTCACGATTTAAAAGGGGTGATTGGGGCTTGGAAGACGATGAACGTCCTGGGCAGCCAAAAAGTTTGAAAATGAAGAACTGGAAGCATTAATCTATGAGGGTTGTTGCCAAACATAAGAAGAGCTCGCGAAATTTTTGGAAGTCACTCAAGCAGCATGACGAAAACTGACAGGAGCCAACACATGCTTCAATTGTATAATAACAATGGAGTAGAACAAGTTACGCCATCTCTTAGCAAACCGCACGAATTAAGTTATAGAGACCCAATATATATTTGGCAACGATACTTTTCTCAACAGGTCTCTTCCTTGCATAGACAGATGTCACAATTGGTGGATCTTTTAGATCTTCTCCATTAGGCTTCCGATCTTTTCTGCTGTCAAAAAAAAAAAAAAAAAACAAGTCTTATAAAGGCAAAAGTCAAAAAATCAGATGTATGTCCACCCAGAGATGAAGGACTTGGAGCAACTTGGTGCCGCTGAGACAAACAAATTGCACAAGACTAAAGTAAATCCAAACAATAGACTAAGCCTCAATTGCACAATCTTTTATTTACACGAAACCCTCGGCATGCAAACATAAATGGTTCCCAGTCAAATGTAGATTTAGTATTGAAACTCCGAGACAGAGTCAAGAACATGAAAGTATGCCTTGCAATTCATCAGACTCATAAAAGTCATCCGTTAAGGAAGAAAAAAGCGAACTCCGTTAACCTCAAAGTGATTAAAAGTGAACTTCAAGAGAGGACCACTGCGCCGACAATCCTATCGGAGATTCAAGAGCTCTTTGACCAGTGATTGCTTGCCTCCAGCTGTACACAATCCCGCAATTAAATATTCCACACAATACAAACATCTGTGCACCGAGGCACCGGGAACCATTCATGTGATACGTCCTGTGAAAAAGCGCATCCCCAGCCATGGCGTACCTCCTAAAATCAAAGCTTACAAATTTCACGATTTGTATAAATGTAAATCAGCTCCGGTTACGAAAGCAAATACAAGCTGAAGCGGTGCCGGTAGGCACGCAAGCCAACAAACCCCCCTCCAAAAAAGAAAAAAAAATGAAAACACCGAGATACGAGCACAAATTCCACACCCAAGGATTCACAATATCGCTCGGATAACACCTGTTTGCTCATCACGACTCACATATTGAAATACCTTTGATATATCCTGAGAAAACACTGCGAATTTGCATATGTATACCCGGGCAGAGCAAATATGTTCCCGTTTCTTTTACATTCCGGATAACATGCCACTCGTCAAAATTGACGAATAAATTACTGTTCGGCTCCGATACTGCGGGTGTAGCGTTCGGTTCGGTTTCCCGTTGCCGCTGGGTGAAAGTGCCGGAAAAAAGGGGTGAAGCGGTTAGAAAAACGCCACGGGAATACGGGCACGGGGAGCAGCGTGCAGGGACGGTGCTTAAAAATTGAAACATAATGCGCCGCAGTGCTCGAAAATAATAACTCGTGAACGCAAACATTTGCTTAAATCAATTTTGAGAATTTTTTTTTCCGGTCGGTTGTACAGGTGTGCGCTGTGCAACAGGAGAACAAGAAGTTGCGAGCGAGTGAGTGAGTGAGGAAAAGTTTCGCGCTACGCCTCGAACCAGTCCGAGGCAACTTCGGAACTCCTTGCGCATCTGACCCGTTTTGAAGTTTTGTTTTGTGTGTTTTCAACCTTCGTCCTCTCGTTTTGGTCTCGTTTTGAAAATAATTTCTTGTGATCCAGCATTTAATTCTTCGGCTCGGGATTGTGTGGCAGTGGGTGGCGGCGGGTGGCTTGATGGCTTGGTGACTCGGTGGGATACGCGTGTGAGGCGGCGTGTAGCCGAAACAGGAGCGAAAGAACAACAAAAAGTTGAAACAGACAAAGTTATTCCATTTAATATTCAGAGCTTCAGTTCCAGTTTTCACAGGAGGTCTCTTCAATGGGGCGTGGGGTTTCGTTTTGTTGGGATGAAAGGTGGGTGGGCGGTGGGGGATGCCGGAGTGAACTTTATTAAAACATCCTTCGGGCCATTTTGTGCACAATTCGTTTCGTATGTGTATGCGTACTGATTGGATTTTATACGTTTCCTCCTGCCACCCATCCCACACAACCACCCTGACATCCAACCCCGACCGTTATGATTGTGTTCTCTCAGTGTGCTGTTATTCATTTTCAATTTTTCAGTTTTCTTTTTTCGATTTTTTTCCTTCTCCGAGTTTTTCCGTTTGTTTACCGCTTCTAATGAAGTGAAATTTAACTGAAAAAAGTAGCCAAAGAGCGAAATGAAAAATCAGAGCAATTGGTGGGGCTTGGGGCGGGGCGGGGGGTGGCCTGTTGGCCGCTGTAGGCGGACATTGAAGGACTCATTCGGGTTTCTGTTGTTTTTGTTTAGTTTTGTTTTGTTTTCTTTCTTTTCCTTCTCGAAGAAGTGAGCATTTGTGTTTTGGGGAAAAGTTTTGCAATCGAAAGGATAACAATGCGAACAATTACAGTTGGTTGCACTTCCTACTTCTTAATTTTTTTTTTTTGGTTATTCTTTCACTTGGCATTCAAGAGACGGCTGTTGTTGTTGTTTCAGGATACGGTCGAGTTTAGAGTTTACGCAATGAAGTGGAATTGAAAATGGAAATGGAGAGAAACTCGACTCTAAGGACACTTAGAGTACTGCGTCGTTTTATTATGTGGGCGCTGACGGATGAAAACCTGCTGTGTATGAACATTTGGCCCGAAGGGGGTCTTATTCAAGCAAACCTTGTGATTTTTATTCCAAAGAACTTGGTAGCTGAGCAAACTTTTTGTGGCCTTCAATGGATGTGATACAATGTCCAAACGATAGTATTGGCTTGGAGTGTGGGCAAATGGAAATCGGTTCCAGTCTTGATTGACAACATGGTGAAATGCAATTTTTTTTGCATTCTCGTGCATGGCCTTCATGAAATTGGGTTCCGCAGGGCCTGTATACATGCAGCTGCAACATAGACTTGCGGTCTTTCGAACAACAAAAATGTTTTTTTCTAATTGAAAAACACCGTCTTTGGCAGTTGGCAGCAGATGTTTCTAGAATTCTAAGTTAGAAATGAGGATTTGTTGTACTTCGAGCGAAGTAATACCTAGCTGAAAGGCTAATTCTCCGTGAGGAACAATACAAGATAAACATAACGCATGTGAGTCTTTTTCTAAATCATGACCGTAGCGTAAGACTGTCAGGGTCTCAGATGAATGAGTTTTAAGTAAGCTTGAGGCTTAGGTATTGCAATGAACTGTTGGATATCATTGCGTGAGATATCTGAACATTGCTGTGTTCCAAGACAAGGTATGGGCTACAAAGGGATTTCCAGAGGTAGTGAACTTGCTGAACACTTCAGGAGACCACCAGTCAGCTGATGATATCCAATGAAATGGATACCCCCGTAAGTTATTTCAAATTAAAGGCCAGAAATTGCAAACTACCAAAAATTAAAAACAGATAGTTGAAGAATGTCAGATGTGTATTCAAATTTCGCTTTCATACATCTTACTTACTTAAGGTGGCGCTACAGTCCAGGGTGGATCTAGGCCTCAACCGACAAGCGTTTCCAACCAGCTCGATCTTTAGGTAGCTGTTTCCAATTTCGCACTCCAAGTTGGTCGAGGTCCCTTTCCACTTGCGTGCGCCACCAGAGTCGCAGTCTTCATCTACTGCGCCGTCCCTCGGGGTTGGATTCGAAGACTTTTCGGGCCGGAGCATTGGTTTCTATCCACTCTTCATGACTTAGCCACCTCTATAATTGGATCTTCACTCTTCTGGCTAAATCGATGGCGCTGAACAGCCTGTATAGGTCGTCAGTATATCTCCTCCTCCACTCACCATCTATGCAGACAGGACCGAAAATAACACGATGAATTTTTCTCTTGAAGCTACCAAGAGCAGGACTGGGACGATTAAGGTCTTGTAAAGCGTTTCCTTGGTTGTTCGAGAGATGACTTTGTTTAAAAATTGCTATCTTAGCCCAAAGAAGCAGCGATTGGCAAGAGTTATTCTTCGTTTGATTTCAGCGCTGGTGTCATTGTCTGAATTGATAGCGGTGCCTAGGTAGACAAAGTTTTTTTTACTACCTCAAAGTTGTACTATCTGTCCACTGTGACATTCTGACCGAGTTGGGTGTCCTTTCTCGTTGACAGCATATACTTACCCTCGTTTACCGATGAACCCATCTGTTTTATAATGTCGTTCTTCTTATTCTTTCGTATTATTTAAGTTCTTCGTACTATTATCATTAGCATATTGTAATTACGTTATGTAAAACTTTATTCAAAAAAAAAATGTAAGAAATCTTTGTAGTCATTGTATATAAAAAAAAATTTGCCCAGAGACAAAAACAACCAATCTCAAGGTTAACATCAGACCACCCAGGATCTGCTCTTTTTCAAAACAAAACATCAAGCGTCATCAAGCCACGCTTCATCAACCCACGCTTCATTAGCCCATCATGAAAGTCACCACCAAGCCACTCGCTCCCGCATGGTATGATCGCCCACTTAACCATCCAGCAAGGATATACACACACATGCAACCATGCACGCATATGGGACTGCAAAGCGGGAGTGCACTACGCTCTGGCGCATTGAAGCTGGTGGTGAATATTGGGAGGCTTATGAATTCTTGTGGAACGTAGGCACTTCGGTTTGGATCCTGATGGTGGGTTCTGATTTTCTGATGGATGAGACGATCACTTGGGAGTTTGACGCGAATCCTGACACAACTCATTCTTTGTTTTCTTTCTACTAATTTACCCTTTTTTTCTGGTTGCCCGGTTTTATTTGTATATTGGTTAAATCTAAAGTAAAGTACTATACTATACTATATTGTAAATATTTTTTTTCTCTTGATTTTTGGGTGCAAGTTCTTTCTCCTCTTTGTTTCGTTTCAAAACACCATCTTCGTGGCCTGGTGATTTTAGCATTCCTACAAAACCAACCTTCTGACTTGGCACATGAATGTCTCTTACCTACCCCCGTAACTATTGACTACATTTTCCATGGAGTGGATCCATTACATTAGAGGTTTCAGCTTAAGAGAAGAAAATTACACTTCTATGGGTGGGAATTAATTTGTAAATCAAAACATTGTCATTCAATTTTCTTACTGGAAATTATCCCTCTCAAAGTAGTCCCCCAAGAATGAACAACATTTCTGTCAACATTTGTTCCAAATTTTTAAAGAATGCTGCAAGGAAGTCTCGCGGTATAGCCTTCAATTCCTTCTTCGTAATTAGACGGAATTGAGGAAATTCCTGGCCCTGTTTCATCATCTAGGGTTTTTCAACCCTCATTGACCGCTTCAACTTTACCACTTATTTTCGACTGAGCATGCTAACCGAATACATTCTGCAACATCTTCGCTTCAGCTTCTGAACAGTTGCAGAGAAATCCATACGTTTAAAAAGAAGAAGCACGTTCAAACAGAAGTCATTTTTACTCTCAACAAGTGTTCGCTTCTTATAATAATTGACTGGCACTGCACCCCACGGGGGAATAGGGCTTCTAGGTTCTATAACAACTACTCGTGCTGTGCGCTTTTCAAAGACAACAATTTGAACAAAAGAGGTGGTGCCGTTAAAAAATGCGAGGTGTCCCGATCGGGTCACTTCTTATGCATATATTATTATAATCCACTGTTGGCACTACAGTCCGGGGTGGACCTGGGCCTCAACCAACATGCCTCTCCAGCCAGAACGATCTTTCGCCAGCTGCTGCCAGTTGCGCACTCCAAGTTGGTTGAAGTCCTTCTATACTTTGTGGTTGAAGAGTCTAGTTTCTCGCCGGCTGTCCACCTTAGCCTAGGCCGTTCTCTGTTGCGTTGTTCCAATAGTTCAGATTCGAAGACTTTTCGGGCCGGATTTGATTTACAAAACTTGAATTACAAACACTCTTAGCCTCGCACAGATCGGACATTTATCTGGTTGTGAGTTCAGTAGCCGGATATAGAGTGGATGATGAACACGCAATAAGGTTGGGATGATGATTCTTGTAGTATCTACGTATCTGTTTGGCGTTTCTTCAATAGCTTATGGTCCTCCCCCATATCATTAAGAGAAGGCCATATTTGGATAGTGTGATCCAAATCCTGATAGTCAAGGCCGAGTACCAACCACTTGAAACTCGAGCCTGTTTCCATTTTCTTGCCATGACGAACAAATTTGTAAAATTTGCTAAAAGTTTCACACAAGGCAACTCAAAAATAGGACTCTCTCTTAGAAAGAGAGAAAGATAGAGGGATAACGAAGCCAACTAACCGTGACTTGATTTCAAAATTTTAGATAGTCTCAGACTTGGAATGGCAATGTCAGATGATGCTGTTATCAACTTGGATGTCATTTCAGCCACTTCTTTGATTGTCGTAATCTTAATTCAAAAGTTAATCAAAGTTAGAACAGACGAAGAGCCTGTCTAAGTAGTTTTAATTTGAGGTCCAATGAAAGCAAACAAAAATATAGCGGAAGCAATATATTGTAATAGTTCGTTCAACTGCTTGCTTACATGGATGACATTGACGTGATTGAACGGACAAAGGAAGCTTTCAATGAGGCGTTTGTTGGGATGGAAAATAAGGCAGCTATAATTGGTCTGGTAGTAAGTAAAGGAAAAATAAATTATTCGCTTTCTTCAAGCTTGGAAGCTGAACGTAAATGTCTATTGTAGAATGACTCTTGCCAAGCTGTTTCTTTGGGCTGAAGAGAAAGTTGACTAGCTGTCTTGAAGCTCTCTTGAAAGACGAGTCTGGTTTTGAATAAAAAATGTATTGCTCCTGTTTTTGTCTATTGCGGAGCAAATTTGATGTTATTAAAAGCGAATGATGAACGAGTTGCGAGCTTTAGTCCTGTTTGCATGGATTGGAATCTGGAAAAGAACTCTTAAGACTTTAAGGTGGCATTCGCCTAGTCAAGCGTCTGCGGATACAAGGCTTGATACGGCTAGGTCAGGTAGAGCGGATGATACTGCTCCGGCACGAGTTCAAGTCATTGGGACATCGCGCAGAGGATGACCTGGTCTGAGAGGGAAATGACTTTAATTTTTGTTGAAAAACAATATTTTTCTTACATTTATATTTTCATTACAATTTCTTGTTGTACTTGGTTCTTAAGACGAATTAATTTCGTTACTTTAAGGGAGGATAGTGGGGGGAGTGAATCCTGACCTCTCGCTTCGTCACAGATGAGTTTCAAAAATTGTTAAAAAAGGAACAATAATGCAGAAACTCTTATTCCTTTCAGTGGCTAGGCAAGTGGGCTCCTGAATGCGGGGTGTGGGTCATATTTCAAAGAAAATTAAATGGACTACCCATCGTACTCACCCGGTTTTCCTATAGAATCTCAAAATACAGCTCAACGGGCGTTGGGTCTTCCAAGGAGATGCACATTTATAAAAATTTGAGTTCATCCTGTGTATGACCACATTTGATTTACAGAAGAATCGCAACTTTCTAAGACAAACTCCCTTTACGAATCGATCTTCAAGGCTTTACTACATTTGACCACATAACCAACCACAAATCAGAGACATCCACATCAAGAGTTATCCTGCCGTGCACAAGGGCACAATTGAAATTCTGCTCAATGCACAAGTTTATCAAAATTATAATCGGCTTTCACGTCGAGCCTTAGACAGCTGCGAAGTGTGTCAGCTCTAGCGATGGGTTAAGACACTGAGACATGCTTTTCACAATACGTCAACGCCAATTCAGCCATTAAGGACACTCCAGGGATGCGGCACAGTCATCTTGCATCCACTCACACATTCCGAATGGCAATTATTGTCGTAGTTACGGCACCATGGGGGTGCAAGCACAAAGCCAAATTGTGACTCACAACTGTAATAACCTCACCTTCGGAACATGCCCCGCCAGTGCGGCGTACGGCAAATATTTGCAAGTAACCGCACAATTAAGGGCGAGAGTGCGGTGGCAAGGGTTCCGAGGCAATATTTGCTGCTTCCCGTTGCGAAAGAGATTATTTTATCTGTCCTGCTCGCATCCCATGCACGGAGCACACACGAGTAATACCGAGTTAATAGGAGGGCTCCTGATGGCTCAGGATACACATGTAAAGACTTCTTTCCCAGCCATCATCCAGTTCTAATACCCAGCGACAGGGAGCAAGGTGAGCAAATAATGAACTCATAACGCGGCGGATTGCGTATGAATATTGTAGTCCTCGGCACCCGGAATCGCCGCTAAGACAGGAGAAACCTAATAACACGTATTTGAAGAATTACGGGTCTGTGACTAAGCAAACGAAGTCTGAATGGGTAAAGTGTCCCAGCAGCCACCTGATCCACACATACACATCACATCCATAAAGGTTACACGATCCACGGGGTGCAAATAATTTGATAAAGCGGATACAAAGCATACACCATCCACTTTCACCGGGGAGAGGGTGAAAACCGAAAACAAGCGGAAGGGAGCTAGAACTTCGTCAAAAATAATTTGCTCGCCACAGATGCTACGTCCCTGAACGGAGGAAGATCTGCCTTTGTGTGTGCCTCCCCCCCCCCACCCCTCCAAACTGCCACAGGAATTGTGGGCACGAGGACAGGTTGGGGTCTTCATATTCCTCGCACAAACACATCTCGACTGACTTGGCGGTGGCTTGGCTCGGTTACCCATTCTTGTGTATCTCATTATATCAGGATCTTATGAGTCCCACGGGAGATATTTTGAGGAAAATTTCGTTACGTTCGATGCTGGATGTAATCATGTAAACACAGCGATGTGCGAAAGAATGGTGTGTGCGCGTCTGCCAGAAGGGGGCAGCCGGTTGTATAGTGTCGTCAAGAGGTGGGTACTTTTCGCTTTTGTTGGAGAAAAGTTTTGCTTCTGTTGTCACTACCAGAAGTTGACCCAGTTCTGAAGAGTGAACCACCGCCGCCGTGGGCGAAGTGTGTTTGACCTTTGTCGGGCGTGAACTGAAATATCATAATTTGGTGACGTACTGACGGTGATGTCCTTCTCGAGTGGTGATGGTGAGTACCGCGAAACTTATTCTAATGTGTCACCAATTTGTGAGAACTGTGAGTATGAGTCTTTAATAGGAAAGGGCGTTTATCCAAAACCTCAAGGCGTCAGGCAGAGGAATTCGACCTTAATTTCTCCCCCGCCTGTACACTGTCCAAGCGTCATTCCAACGACATTTTGAAGCTTCGCAGACATTTTGTGGCGCTCCGAAACCCAATACTGGCAGCAAGTGAAATTTATAGTCTGCTGGCTGACGTGAAACGTCTGTCAAAAAAAGTACCAATGGATGAGGTTCCATTAACGAGCTCAATCATAGCCGACATCGAAATTCAAAATGTCAACCGCAGTTCTTATCTTTCCGCTAAATACGCTCCCGCTCAACCAAGCAGCACGACCCGGCATTCGAATGAACTCACTGTAAGCGAACACCACCTTCAATCAATCACAGTCTGACGTCCAATTCAGCCCGCGCGCATTTCCCATCCGACCTCATTCAATTGCGCCAATTGAATTTAAATGTCCTTGACTCGTCCTAATAAACATCCAATGGACACCACTCAAGTGCGGCATTAATTTGTCTGTCCTCTTCACTGTTCTGTCTTCGGATGCGCCATCGTTCTTCCTCCTACTCCTCCTTCAGCTCCACCACGTTGACGTCGTCGTCCGCCCCCGAAACGTCGAGGACGACCAAGTTGCACTCCATAAATTTAAATTACATTATTGATCCAAGAGCCAGTCAACTGTCGCTCTTTTGAATGCTCACCATCCAGCGTCCCCTTCGCCGTCGTCGTCGTCCTTGTCATTTCGCCGGAATACTCAAAATGTGCAAAAGCCAAGCAAAAAACAAAAAAATAAAATAAATTAAAAATTATGATCCCAACAACAAGTAAGCGGCACATTGCCTCAGATCAGAAGCATTTTTGCTTGGAGGGGACACCGCCGTGTGAGCGAGTGCGACGGGGCCGCGGAGCCAGATGGAAACGTCAGTCAAACGCGGCGAGAAGCATTTCCTGCAACGACACCATTTACGGCCGGCAATATTATTTTAATTTGCATTTTATTAAATGGAGTGCACTTGTACTGTGTTTTGAACGAAGGAGAGACGCTCGTTCACTCTACAGCGCGGCGGCGTTCGCATCACCGCCCAGTCGATGCGACGTTAATTTGACTTCAAATGCACTTTTTTCTGCGACTATCCTCAGCCTGATGGCCGCTGATGGAGAATCATCAGCATCATCTTCATCGTCCTGCCGCAGGGGGGGCGGGGGGCAAGTATTTTTTTAAGGATCAGCTCGGTGCATAGTGAAATCGATTTGAAATTGATGCTCACACCCACACACAATCATCACCAGCAACAGCAGTCCCTACACCCCCCAAACACAACTCCAATAGGAGTGCGTGAACAGAGCACCTCTCACTCTGTTCAAAGAAAAAGTGAGAAAGGAGAGCCCGAGAAAAAAAAATCGCGTAAAATGAGATCTTTCGCATTTTATGTCCACATTGTGCGGAATGCCTTATGCAATGATTTGGGTTTTAATGAAGTAAGCAGAGCTCCCACAATGCACGACGAAATCCTTTTACGACAGAATTGGGTTCTGTTTCGTCGCTTCACGGGGCACCCTTCACGTCCTCCATGCCCCAGTCCATGTCGGGGAACTACGAGGGAGACATTAAATGTAACGACCATATGTACACACACTTAATGAAGACAACTGTATCCTAGCTGGCGCCCGCGGGAAATCCTTCACGTGCGAGCATATTGAAAGAAAATCGCGACAGACGTGCTGAGCGTAACGACGCTCTTTCTCTTAGCTCTTGTTGTTGCTTCCGTTTATCTCGCCCTGTATTTGCTTTTGTTTAGTCGGGTTTTTTTTTTGTGGTGGAAATATGTTGCGCGGAGTACGGGACTTCTTGGTCTTGAATTTGGACAGGAAAAAAAAAATTATTTTTTCAGTTGGTCGCTTTCCCGGCTGGCTTGGGGAGGATGCTGTTCGCTTGTGAGGAAAAATTATTTGTGTAACTTTTGGTTCCTTTTCCTTTTTTTTTGTTGGTCGTGAATTTTTTTTTTGTTCCTTTTTCAGTTTTGGGAACACCCTTGGTTTCCTGTCGTACGGTCATAACCGGGGGAGCTTTTGCAGATATTTTCTGTGGTATTTTCGCTTAGGGGTAGTTGGTGTGGAGGAGGGGTGTTTTTTTCTCTCCTCCTCCTAATAAGGACATCATTTAGCAGGGATCGAGTGTGACGTTTGACCTTTAGGGGATTTTGAGACGCATTTGAGAAGAGAGTCTTATGGAGCTACGGTTGGATGACACATTGCCCGTAAAGGTAGACAAATCCTTTTGATGTTCATCCGTGAAAGAGGTCACTTTGCTTCTCAAATCCCAGAATTAAGTTGAGTTTGTGTCCTCCGATTGTGCCAGGGCTCTATGAAGAGTTGATGGTGCAGGTTATAGTGGCTACTCCTTGAAATTTAATCTTCAATGTATAATTTGAGAAAATTTTAACAGCAACTTGACATTTGAAAAGTGTCTTTTGGCACCTGTCAGTGGAAGTAGTGGTGAAAGATTATCTTCAACTATCAAGTTTGAAAGTTTGTTTGAATTTAACTCGAGGGCACAGGCTCAGGTCCTGCTTTTAAATCAATTAGACTTACTAGGAGTGAAGACCCGGATTGCTGAAATTTGCGCAAAATTCTACCGATTGCGGACACATTTGGTCGACTATACTGAACCACAAAGGCACGAAATACATTTTGATCTTGACAAGCAACAGACTACATTGAGTCTACTATTTTCCTCTTCTTTTGGTCGAATACTCATAGACACTTCGGCGACGAAACTCCAGTTTTAATACCGTATCTGCCCAACAGTCTAAAATCAAAGACATTGTTGAAAACAAATTTTGCTAAGGATGGTCAGTTAAAGTCTGCCAGTTCCCTTAAAAAAATAACTTGTACCCCACGGCAATTAAAATCTCATAACTATCCAAGGACACAGCATAAGTGTTTCACATCATTTTCACGGGAAGCAATGATGGTGGCAATAATGTTGAAGTAAAAGGTTCTCCAAACGAAGCCACTCCAGAGGAGTATTTTATGATGGGCTCCTAGATCTCATCTAACCATACATAGAATACGTAATGCGGAATGGGGAGAGATTAAGATTGTGGACACTGGTGCGAGTAAGAATTTCTTGAAGACAAGGCTAGTTTAGCATCTCTAATCCGTTCAAACACCTTTCTATACAAACAGTCCTTGTGGTCAAATAGAGAAAATAAAAGTGATAAGTTTATTCAGAGCGAAGATTGTGACTTAAATGAATCCTTTTTCATACTCTCCCGGTTTACAGACTTTCGATGGTAGAATTGTTGATGATATGTATGTCGGAACACCTCAAGGGGTTAAGAAATAGAAACAAAAATTAACTAATTATGAATTCAAACAAAGTTTTCAAACTAAACAGTCTATCCTGCTGATACAAAACTTATAATTCATTAAATCTAAGTTTGCCCTAGCTGATCAAGATTCTAGCACTCATACGCCTGATTAAACCGCTTCTCCTCTGCATTGCCGAAAGTACAATTGTTGCGTCTGTCTGTCACTCGATTCTTCTCGAGTTTCATCCACAGGCCAACACGTGTGGATATAGTTGCGCGTGTGCACCGCCCACCGTGAGAACTTGGTCCAAAAAAACTGTTTAGGGAATTTTCTCAAAATATTTTCGTTAAGATCTAAGGTCTATGTGTGTAACAAAATATCGGTCCAAGACTCGCCACGTCTTCAGTAGTCTGTAGTCTAAGAACCAAGACAAAATATTGTTGAGAGTTGTGGTCCATATTTTCAATAGAAAGTCATTGTTTCTTTGGCTATGTGTTAAGTGACCCAAATCTGTTTGAAAGCATGACCATACCCGTGATTTCTGGCCTCAAGAAGTCCGTTTTTATCTCGTGATAGATAAGACGGTAACTGCTTGCCCGACTCGAAGATGTCGCCAACCCATACACTGCCGCAAACTGTGGACTCTTTGTGGATGAATCGTCATTTGCACACTTACTCGTGGGTTCTTATTTGCCCAAATACGGCAATGGTGCTTTGCTTGTAAAGTCAACACTCACTTCTGTCTATTCAACCAAGAGTCTGTTGTATTGACGACGTTTGAAATGGTCAGTAGTTCTCAGCTCATTAATCAATTCGACCTTCTAAGAGTGTAAATTCCAGTCATAATCCTCGTCAGTTGTGTTCTTGAGATGTTAAACTGTTGTGCACAACAACGAGTCGAGATTGATGGCTCTTGTGCAACGCTTTTGGGAACAACAGGGCGAACACGCACATTTGATATTTTCCAAAGACCCAGATTACTGAAGTTTGCGTATAATTCTACCGATTGCTATATTAAAAATCCAACATGTTCGGTGGGAGGACTACGGCTTGCGGGTGCAAAACAGTCAACGGAGAATGAATGATTTATAGAATGGGATATACCCATCTCTCAAAAGAAAACTGAACAACATCTCGAGATGTAAGAAGGGATTAATTTTCAGCAGAATGATGTCCTAAAATTTTCTTCTTTAACTGGCGCTACAGTCCGGGGAGGACCTACCAACATTATGCAATTCCTGCTAGCACTTCCACCATTTGCGCAATACAATTACATTGAGGTCCTTCCTTTTTTGGCCGGAGTAGTGGTGTCCATACGCTCTACATAGCCTAGCCATCTTAAGCGTTGTATCCGAAGACGCTTGACTAGGCACATGTCGCAGTACAGTCTATAAAATGCGTAGTTTAATCTTCTCCTCCGGACGCCATCAACGCAAAGAGGACCAAATGGCATGCAGAACTTTTCTCTCGAAAAGACTTCCTCATCCTCTTTTAGTGACGACCATGTTTCCGCACGCTGTTATACAAACCCAGTTTCGTCTTTTAAGAGAGGGCTCTATTACTCATTTTTTCTGTTGAGCCCAAAGAAGCGGCGATTGGCAAGAGTAATTCTGCGTTTGATCTCGGTACTGGTGGAGGGAGACAAATTCCTTGAATACCTTGAAGTTTCTGCTGCCTAGTGTGACGCCTTGCCCGCGACGTCGATGTTGTGTGTCCTTCCTCGATGACAGCAAATATAATATTTCATCTTACCCTCATTTATCACCAAATCCATTTTAGCAGCTTGCGCTTCAATGTCAACATACACACTGCACACTACACAACGGCTCATTGTGTTCGTCTTATCGATTTCAATGTCGTCAGCCTAATATAGCAGTTGAACGGACTTTGGACCAGTGCTACATTTGGACCAGTTTTGGGGAAAAAAAATGTTAAAATTATCGTAGGTATCTAAAATATCGAACAAGACAAATTCTTGATCTCCATGATCCGCGTGTGAAATCGATGTTTCCCATGTTCTGGAACTGTACACAGACATATGTACATATACTATCGGTTTGCCACTATAAATCACTACATGTTAATATGGTTTGGCAACTTCTCGCTAGCATCTCAAGGAAAAAATCCCACTTTGTCTGAAACCAAATCGTATGCATCGGAAGTTGCGATATCAGGACGACACCGAAGGTGTAAACTTTCAATAGACATAGACTCGCTTCTACAATTTCTGTCTTCTTTAGCAACTCGTGCTGCTCACGCTACCATTCTCTTATGAGAACGGAGGACTTGGAATTTATTACTGACACCCAGAGTTGAGAAGCTATCATAGGCAATAAGTACTTATTCAGAGTGTGTCAGCAACAGAAAAGTGGTGGGGACATGAAGAAAATGCGAGATGAACGTTCAGGTCAAAGAATTGAGCCCAGGACCAGTTTCATTCAGTGACGAACCGCCAGAGTAATGATTTTCCACAAACTTATTAATGTCCAATGACGGATTAATGCATTTAAGGACAAAATCGATGCGTTCCTTCCTTTAAAAAAAACGCACACACACGTCTTTCATAAATTTCCCGCAGAAAAGAACTTGTGCCTCACGTATAAAAAAATGCGTTGCCATCAATAGCTGACAGATGCTAACGGATGTCTGCGATTCCCCACACCTTCCCCTCACAACTCACCGCCTCATACCGTTGTATTATGGCCAGGATATCCCCAGAAAGGGGTACTAACAATATCGCCGACGGAGTCAGACCATTAATCCTCAACTTATTTGTCAAAAGCTGGCGAAACCAAATGAGGAACGATGCTACTTTAGCGAAACCCATGTGTCATCCCATTAGCGAGAATAAAATCCAATGACACACCACATTTCAACAAAGAACCCCATCCCATGTTACCCGATCGCATCACGGATGCCAGCACATGCTCCCTCCCCCCGTCTGACGACCCTCAGATTCTGTCAGACCGCCATTATGGCATTAGGACAAAAATCAAATTTTCAAATCACTCCCACCGTCAGTGGCGGCGCGGCGGTAGCTGAAGCAGAAGCAACGAGAAAGAAAAATATCACACGCAAGGACAGGCGGAAAAAAGAATATATCCACAAATCATCACATCACATATCTCGACGAGCACTCCGCACTCTGCACACCTATGCCCCCGGTTATGCACGTTTAAAAAAATGAATAATGTATCGAGAGCCGGAGAAATCTTTGCGCGGAAGGCTCACACCGGATCAGAATGATGACTCTCCGCACACCCTAATGGGCTGCACAGGAAGCACGGCGGACGTGTGGGGTTATGGAGAATAATTTGTCAACAAGAGCAGCCACCACCAGCGCGAGTAAGTGCGATGACGCTGTGCGAGGCAAACGGCATGATATATGCGGCTGACCCCGTCACATCAGCATAAGGATGCAAGCCCATTTACATATCATTTAGCCACTTTCCCCACTCCGAGCGTCCACCGCCGCCGTCGGATGGTGAAGCTTGTTCCATAAATCTAATTTCAGCTTGAATTCCAGAATAGAGTTAATGTCCAGGAAAGTTATGTGAGCTCCGTACCAAGGGGCGGCCATCGGGTGGGTGGCCTTTTTTCGAGCGGGGTCTTCTGCTTGTTGGCTCTTGGAGGACAGGGAGCGCATTTGAATTAAGGATAATTTACGGGCACTGATCTGCTCTTCCTCTCCTTCTTCTGGCAAGCGCATTAGCCGTAGCCCTGGTGCGGATGCAAACTCGGACGCCACACCATTCGCCAACAACAAGTCACCCGCATGGCAATTAATTTCGCTTTAAACGTTAATTCCACTCCCTCGTGTGGATTTTCGAGTTTAATTGACAAAGTAAATTGAATTTCATCTTCGCAGGCAGCATCAAGGACGACATGTCTCCGGGTTCGCCTGCTCAATGATGAACTTTTAAAGTTGTTCTCGGCCACGTCTTGCTTATTTTTCTTCCTCCCTCCCACGGCAGACTGGCTGACCCATCTCGGACCCACTTAATTTTTTTTTCTGTCCCAACTTCTGGAGTGGTCTTCTTGGACTTTTTTTTTTTTGCCTTGTCCCCTGTTGCATTAGTGTGTGGTTTGTTAGCCCGTCGTCGTCGTCGTCGTCGCCGTCCACCGCAGAGACGAATAATTTGAAACTTTGTTAACTCGATTAATTAGCGGATGGGGAGGACCGTTGTTGCTGGAAGTACCTGCTCTAACGAGCTTATCTCTTAAAGCTGCCGGCTTTTATTCGATACAATGGACGGTTGGACAGGTAAACTTTTTGGCGGTTAAAAACATACACTCCTGGGATGACAGTATTGTCCTTTAAGCAGGGACCGTGTGCTCTTGATCGGAGCTGGCCTTTAAGGATTGTTGACGAATTACAGAAAGTTTGCTGGTGCTGAGAGATGTAATCGATTATCGAGAGAGAGAGAGAGAGGTTGCTCTCATGCGGCCGTCATCAACATTCCCCTTCTGGCAAGGTGGATCATCTTCCTTCGTCCACAAGATTCCCCAGTTGTATGCTAAGCAAGCAAAGGGATCACTGCTACGCATCTTAAGGTCTCCCATTGCTCAACGAAGGACTCTCCAGCGGAACACCACTCGCCAAACTTATTACTTGACAATTTTCACGCCCTTCAGCTTTAATGTGTCTCAATAAATCACCGATATCGCTGGCCAATCATCAAACTAATCGACGATCAAACAATTAACTCTCCAGCCCACACAACTCCTGCGGCACCCTCGGCAGCAGCGACCTCCAACCACGCCCGCCAACGCACCACCCCCACCCCCCAGTGGTGGATTCATGGGCGCGGCAGCGTCACTAATTCAGTATTATTTATTGGCTCAGACCATTGAAACAAATTAAATCCTCCATTCCTGCACCCGACCACCGCCCCGGGCACAAAGTGGAGTACTATCTGCACTATCGCATCCCACAGCCCGACATTGGCCCTTGAGGTTATCTTGGCGCGCGCTCTCCACAAGGAAATCACTTGGGAAAAAGAAACAACTCAGCCAGTGCTCCTAAACATCACCACCACCGCCAGCCGCCGTCGATGGCAGAGTTCGCATCCGTGGGCGGGGAGTGAAATATACGTCGTATCCTTGAGCCCAGGATTGGGCCCAGGAAAAAAGGAATAAATAAATCAGAGCATGTGTTAATTATCCTACAACCACAGTCGATTAATTCCCTAGGGCAACCACTCAGCTCGGCGCTGGGCTCCGCCACCGCTCGAGCTCCACTGTGTGCGGCGAGATGGAGCGCCCAATCGACCGTCCGTCGATCTAACGATTTTCTCCGATGCCCTCCTGCAAAATGGGCTGGAGGGTGCGGAGGTCGACGAGACGAGTTTCACTGTTTATTTGTGTTTTCGTTTTTCCTGCTATTTTTTTCTTTGTGATTTTTTCTTGTCTCGCTCTTTTGTTGTTGTTTTTGCTCGTTACTGGCAGCTCTCGGCGTTTATTCTTCGATAAAAATGCTGATTTGGTGCGCCTCGGCCGGGGTAAGGTGAACACATGGGAGTCAAAGTGGCTGGCATTCTCTTCTCCAGTGTGCTGAAGTCCTGGGAGAAGACGGCCAATCGTTGGTTGGACAGGGGCCTTCACCGGCGCGTACTCATAGTCTTTCTTTATCCCCTATCCCGCTCTCTCTCTCTCTCTCTCTCTGGCTCTGTCACGTCCGAGCATCCTGCATGACTCGGTTTTTCATCGTTCTTTCTCGCCTTTAATCGATAATTGCCCTTGGGTGGAGGGGAGTGGGAGTTTTATGTTTTACAAACGTTAATATCCTTGAATGGCGACTCTAACGGTACGGAACACAATCGAATAAATCTCGTGGTATTTTCCACCGTTTCACTGGATAACGAGAAGATAATTACAGAAATTCCATTGACGGAGGGTCTCCCTGTCAGGGTGTTCAGCAAGTAAGAGTGACTCCCGAGAACAGGGTGACCATCAAGGTGAGTATTTCGATTTGCTATGACTTGACGCTTTATCTGGAAAATAGTCTCCTGAAATAAATTCAAGTTGCTAATGGTAGAAAATCTTCAACCTAACGTTGCCTTGGAAGTGTCCTTGACCAGATGCAAGATGACTTGGAACAGTGTATAATGGTTAAGTTTAGGATATGTGCAAACAATAGTTAGAACTTCACAAAAGGTTAGGGTGCGGTGGCTGAAACTCACAGTTCATGATGATATTTTAGCGAATACAAAGCAAATCTAAGATCTCTCATGTGAGCTGTTATTGAGGCAAAACGATCTAGAAGTCAACACCAGAGGCACGATCTTCGAAAAATCCGTTCAATTGCTATCTTACGCCGACGACATTGACGTGGTTGGACGAACACAGGGAGCCGTCAATGACGCGTCTGCTGCTATTGAAGCAGAAAAGCAGTGGTTCATGAGGGCAAAACGAAGTACATGATGTCAACAACACAGACGTCTCAGACGGAGCGTCACACTAGACAGCAGAAACTTCGAGGTAGTCCAGGACTTCGTCTACCTCGGCCCCACGGTAAATAGGGACAGCAACACCAGTTCCGACATCAAACGCAGAATCACTTTTGCCAATCGCTGTTTCTTTCGTATTAAAGCCCTCTCTCGAAGGACTAAGCTTGCTTAACAAAACACGTTGATTTTACCATTCATACTTTACTGCGCGTAAGCCTGGACGTTACTAAAGCGGATGAGGAAGCCCTTACTCTTTCCGAGAGAAAAGTTTTGCGTGCGATTTTTGGTCCTGTTTGCGTTGATGGCATTTGGAGGAGAAGATTTAACGATGAACTTTATGGGCTGTAAAGCGACGTGCGCCTGGTCAAGCTACTTCGGATACAACGCTGAAGATGGCTAGGCTATGTAGAGCGTATGGACACCACTGCTCCGGCCCGAAAAGTCTTCGAATCTGAGCCATTGGGATAACGCAACAGAAGACGGCCTAGGCTAAGGTGGCGCACACAAGTGGAAAAGCGAAAGATCGTGCTGACTGGATAGGCATGTTGGTTGAGGCCCAGGTCCAGCCGAGACTGTAGCGGCAGATAAAGAAGAAGAAGTTACAGGGCACTGTCTCGTGTCTATGTGAATTTTAGTGCTACTTTCGTTTCTAGGTAAAGGGGAATCAGTTTCGTTCTGGTGGGCTCGCAGTCAACCCAGCAGATCTTAACTTAACGGTGAAGAGTTTGTATCATAACAAGTTATTCGAACATTTCAAGTCTTCATATAAACCAAAAAAAATAAATTAATCTGGGTTTTGTGCCGGGCGCCAATGTTTCACATTGATGCAAAAAGGTCGGACACTTATTTATGTACTTTGCTAGAGCGCTATAAGCGGAAATCGATGTTGCATTGAGTTATGACGGGCAACAAAAAAGGGGATCGGGCATTGTAGTTACTCCCTAGCTATGCCTCATCGTCCACGGCAGCGCTCCCTCTTACCAACTAGAAGGTAATGGTGTGTATTTGGTGGGACCACATGGATGTAGAGTGTATTTTGAGCAGATGCACCCATATGAATTGATCACTCACACAAGTCCTTCGACGATCATTTTTGGGTTTTTGTCGAGGGTTGATGGAAATAATGTTCAAAACTGATCACAAGACACGATAAATGAACTTTGTTGTTACCTTGATTCCAATTTTTGCGTCTCAATATAACATAGCTTGGCTAACTAACCCTTATTCAAATGCACGGATTTTTGTCGGTTTGTAGAGAGGTGGCAAACTGACCGATTTGGTCGATGCGGAATTTGTCTCTTATCAGCAAATAGAAAAATGGGTGTGTCCAGCAATCAACGATATTTGCATTTGTACTTGTCTTTACGCAAATGCGAGTTATGCAGCACCACTGAATATATGCACGAAATAAATTGAGTGGCGTTGAGTGTTTAGACCTAGCTTTTTCAGCAATCACTCATACAGTGAATGCTTCTGTTCTGTCAAGAGTAAAGGGGGCCTACAATTTAAAACCAATACGGAATGACGAGTTAGACTGCTAATTAAAGGAAGTAACTCATCTCCAAGTCTTGTATCTGATGAAGCTTGATACCACCGCACAGCCTATATAGTTCGTCGTTGAATCTTTTTCTCCAGGCGCCATCAACGCAAACAGGACCAAAAATCGCACGCAGAACTTTATTCCCAAAAAGACTAAAGGCTTCCTCCTCCTCTATTAGTAACGTCCAAGTTTCCGCACCGTAAGGGAGGACCAAGATGATCAAGCTCATCATACAAATCATACTTAGCCCTTCGATAGAGGTCTCTGTTGCTCAACTGCCTCTTGAGCCCAATGAAGCGGCGATTGGCATGAGGGATTCTGCATTTGATTTCGGTGCCGATTTTGTTGTATTAACCGCGGAGCCAAAGTAGACGAAGTCCTTGACTACCTCGAAATTTCTGCTGCTTACTGTGACACCTTGTCCGAGACATCGATGTTGTGTGTTCTTCCTCGACGATATATTTCGTCTTGCCATCATTTATTGGCAGACCCATCTAGGCGCTTCTGCTTCAATGCCAGCAGACGCCTCATTAATGGCTCACTGTGTTTGCCCGATCACGCTAGCAGTTGAACAGATTTTTAGAAGATCGTGCCTCTGGTGTTGACTTTACTGGGTTAAGAACGATCTTCTCAAGAATGATGTTGAGGAAGTCACATGACAGTGCGTCGCCTTGTCTAAAACCTCTTTTGACATTGAAGGTCACTATGAGTTCTTCACCGATTTTGAGGGAGCGCTGAGAATTCTTCATCGTCACCCTACACAATCTGATGACCTTGGTAGGAGTGCCTAGACATGTCACTATTAAGTTAGTTTCCTTGCCATCTCAAAGATACGAATAGGTGGATCAAAACTCTTTTTCCGGTCTTTTGCCAGATCTGTTTTACAGTTAAAATCTAAATATTAGGTTCCTGACGAACGGTTTCAGGCGTTCGCAAAATACGGCAGAGAGGATCTAGGATGCGATGTTAAGGAGACTGATCTCTTGACAGCTGCTGCGAAGTCGAATTTTTCTTCCTTTCTGTGGACAAGATACCCGACACTAGGATTCCACTCATCGGACATGATTTCCTCCAACCATAAGCCTCGACATCTCCCACTGCTTTTATCTGATTATGTCGAATGAACGAGGCTTCTATTTTTTATACTTAAGGGTCTCATGGTACTTATGAAATGGAAGTTCAGTACGGTGTCACTGACAAAACGTCTTGTGAAACCTAGTTTTGTTTAATACCACTTGAGATCCCGTACTGGGCGCCAATATAATGCTGAGCGATCTTGCAGTATCCAAAAATCAGATTATCCACAAAATCTACTGGCGAATAATTTAGTCGAATACTCGTAAAATGTATAACTTGGAAAAACGCTACTGACAACAAAAAAAAGGTGTTCACTTGGACTACATATCGGGCGCCATTATTTTAATACTTCGAATTCCTCTTTCTTTGAAAACAAGCTTCCGATTCGAATGATCTGTTTCGAATTCTGAGAAAAAGATCGCTCATACGCCCTACATCAGACGCGATTAGCTTAAGTGGAGAAAAAATTATAACTGTTCGTCATTTTTGATCGACTGTTTCCCTTTTTACAGTTTCTCATCATGGTCAAAACTCATTTTTTAGTCATTGCAACATGATGGTGGCACCTTTGAGTCCAGCATCGGGCGCCATTTGTAGATTTTTCCAAGAATCTTTGTGTTTGTTGTATCACTTGCTCGTCTAACTCTGTATTTAGAGGTAGGAACTAGAAGACAACCAATTTGGACATCAGTATAATAACGAACACCCCCATGAAGTCTCGTAATGCAAAGCGTTCAACCAATGTTTCATTTCCATTGAAAATTTAACACGATCCAAAGGATTCCCCTCGCAACTGCAGTTTTCCACGAGACAGTTTACATCTTTTCATTTGTGTAAACGTGACCCAATTTCTTGGCGCTCTAATCGAATTTTTTCCCAACCACCCTGTTCTCGACGGGACGAAGTCGAATGAAATGACCCACCCCCGCAATGAAATTCTACTTGTGGCTAAAACAATCATCCATCTTCTTCGCCATGAGCTATGCATGCTGATAGTTTATTTCGGAGAATTCCCCATTCCTTTGAATTTGTGTTTTTTTTTGTTTTTCTTGTTTTGCTTTTGTGTGTTTCTTGGTGTGGTAACTCCCATCTCGAGAACAGCAACAGCAACAGCAACAGCAGCGGCAGCATCAGCAGCAGCCGTAGCAAGACATTGTTTTTCAATACATTTGGGAACAATCAAGACAAATTAATTTGTCTGTCTTGCAGGCACGAAACCTGCTCCACTGCCTCTGCCGGATTTTGATATATGGCCCAGAAGCGGACCAGCTGTAAATGGCTATGCGCCGCCTCTGGCGAGCCGAGCATCCACACAGACCCTCCCAACCTCGGCAGCAGCTCCGCTCGCTCCATCCGCATTTATTTCGAATAAATTACATTTTAAAACATCAACTTGCTAGATTTATGGGCCTACAATGCAATATCCTTGATCCGGAGGATAACCCCCTTCACAAACAGAACAGCACCGTCCGGACGACGGCGACGACGACGGGGGGGTTGTGGCGTAGTCAATCAATAATTTAATTTTCTTTTAATTTCACTCCTTTCTCGGGGTGGCCCGCTCGATAAATAATCGTCCGGCCAAACATGGCACATTAGCTAATAAATTTGTCCGCCTGTCATATTTCCTGTCTATTGTCGAGCTGGGGAAAAATAAATTTCCCTTGTCCCCAGTCAGTACACACACACACACCCATACACAGGCAATCGCACGGGAAAAAGTCAATCAGCCGACGGGCGGCGGCGGCAATACAATGGCGGTCTATGCCTTTCCGGTGTTTCCGTCCTTTAGGGAATTTCAAAACGACCTCGGACAGGGGCGGGTAAGATTTTAAATTAAATTTTCTATTCGTGCGAGATGCCCGACTCCGACTCGCAGTCAACTCCGCGGTAAACGGACGATTTGAATTGGCAGCCCTCAGGGGACCGGGCGTTATAATCCGTCCATGCGGAGCTTACGATGAGCACTTTGAAGAGTTCACAAGCAGGAGCGATTTATTGCGCTCTTGCGCCGCGATCCCGACGATAAGCATCAACCGATGCCGTTCACGGCCCCTCTGCGAGAAGGAGGCGGTGGAGTCTATTGGTAAACACAACAAACTTTGCGTCGATTGCCCGCATAAATGAATGCAAAGCCTTTCGTCACACCCGCCTGGACGCTGCTCATAGCCGTTAAATAATTTTTTACGCATCATCCCCACCCGCCCGCGTTGCTGGGTGGGTGGCTAAGGAGAGGATTAAAAGAGAAGTTTGCAACTCTTGACATCCGCCGAAGCGTTAATTATCGTTAGAGGATTGCAGCGATCGATTTGCTCTCAGCTCAAGGCGAGTCCAGCGGCGAGATACGATATGATGCGGTATTCGAACGAACGTCAAAGTGTTTTGCACACAAAAGGACTCTAATAAGGGGGCCGAATGAATGGGGGAAAATCGAGCGGCCAGGCGCGGTAGACTATTTAAATTGATGCAATATGAGGGAAAACTTTGCAGCCCCCGGTGCTTAGAAGATAAGTGATAAAGTTCGCTACCGCATCGAGTGGAGTGCGGCACAGACTTGCGCGCAGTGTGGAGTTCGTTTGGCGCGTTTATGCTTTTAGAGGCAGAACTTTCGAGGGAACTCTGTGATTATTGGATCGAACTGAGTGCGAGTGTTGCCTTAAGACTGGCCGTTTTTATGACGTTATTATCAACAGGGTGGCACGGGAGGTTTAAAATGGAGCTCATAAAAATCATTAAGAGTTGGCTAGAATAGATCTGATGTTCCTTTCGTGGTCAGATAGCTTTAAGTGAAACTAATGAGAAAGTGTTTTTTTCCAATGGCCAAAGGTTATTTCTTCGTTTGTGGGGAAGGAGTCCGGCTACTGCGGATGGGCTAAGATCTGAAGGCAACCAAAGCATAGACATTTAAAAGTTAAACCAAATGCGTTTAAATGAGAATGGCAGCAGGCACCTGAACATGCGTTCAAACATTTGCTGATGCCAGCTTCGGCCTAAAAAGTCTTCGAACTATTTGATCAGTGCAACTTTTATCCAGATCCTTTTAAGAGCTCTAGATTACACCGAACAGTGTTTTGAAAGCATGGAACTTCTCTTTGTTGTTTTTTCTACAATCGCTTACACTGTCTATATGGCAAGTTAACGAGTTAAGCATTATTCTCTTTGTTGTTGGAGGTTGGAAGACACTACACTGGAGCGCTCAGACTCGTTGAACTTCCAGGTAGTAAACTGCATTTAATGTAATTACTTGGTCTTCCGGAGGAATACCCGCAAGCCCTTCTGTGATGTACAGAGTCCAAGTTTACAGCTTCAATCATATTATAACCAAACAGCCGCCACCTGATCCAAACAAAGGCGGGACGCAGATCGTGGAAGTCCTCTGCAGTCTCCTTGCCTTCTCTACAAGCGTCGCAGACGGTTGAAATGCTTAGCAAAGTTAAGCGTGTAAGCGTTTGTAGTTTTTTGTGTCTAGAGAGCACATAAATGCGGATTGTTTGCTGACGGTTAAGACCACGCGTTTGGTCAGTCTGTATCCTGGAGATTTATGCCATCTCTGGCTGTGCTGCCGAGAGACTGGCAATTGGCGAGAGCACGCTGGCAATCCCAACTTGGGTTGAAACCCTATGCGTGCCTCTTCTGATCCTCGTCCAGTGAGTTCAGATGCACACTTGTCTTCAATTATCGCGTGATGTGCCGAGACCCCAAAAAGTCTTTGTAAATTAAGCCGACTTAATAGGTGGTTGAGGAAGGCCTTAAGCACAGCTTGGGTGTAGCTGCAGACACAGATACTACGCCCCTTCCACCTGTTGTTCACAAAATAGCTCGTGACCATTAGAAGGGTTACCGCTTTTGTAATCCACGCCAATTGATCTAAAGAGGTGTGAATTCTAATGTTGTTGTTATCAACAAAGGCCCCGGCTCTAGTTCCATTCATCGTTATGGAGCCGTTCGTGAAAATCCAAGTACATTCCCGTGATCGTCGTAGAGTAGTAGGTAAGTGCGTCGAACCACACCCAGAAGGTCTAGGTTCGATTCCCGCACTGGACACTTCGCATTTTTTCACGGCATTTACCTTGATGGCTTAGTTTCTGGCCAGGGCCAGTCCTGGACACAAAGTCAACTTTGCATGAGCGGCGCAGTTGGATTACTAGTGTCCCCACGTCAGACGGTATATCCATGAGACTAGTGTCAAAGGTGCGCGAGGTCATCAAAGCTCCAAGGCGAGTCGAAACAAAGACTTCTTTTTAATCGGAGGATGGTCTTGATTGTGCATGTCCATGATTTGGATATAAAAGGGACAAAGATTCATCAATGTATCAAGAGCAGAGCAACGGGCGCTAACGAAAGCCCCAGTGCAGCCAAGACAACTTGGTGAATGCAGCTGTGACGTACTTGCGAGAAAGTTTATTCCAATAAACAGATAATTCGTTGGAGAGGAGGTGTACAGATTCAAAGCGATCTTCTTAGTGATAGGCCCCAGGTTTTTTCAAATCTCCCTTACACTGAGAGCGGCTTAGAAATTTCCGTGGCAGCGGGTTTTTTCAAAGACCTTTTCATTTAAGATAAGACTTAGGTATTGAACTTTTTCGGAAAAAGGAATGATGACATCTTTTTGTTCTAGTTAGGTCAGACAGTGAGAGTTCTCCCTTCTTACCCTGTGTTTTAAGAGAATTGTCTGAAAGCCCATTCACGGGTGTCATACCGCCAACGAAACCAGCATTGAGCCAAATGACGAAGACCTGAGGGAAGTGTAATCAGGTTGTATTCGAAGAAAATAGTGATTCTTGGTGTGGCTTGGCTTATAATGTTAAATACAGCGCATGAATTCGAAAGCAAGCTTAAAAAGTTTGTTATCATTTAAAAGAACAATTCATGGCATTTGTTTCTCAAAAATGATATTATGCATACATTGACCACAACTACTTCTAAGGTAGCCCATAAGGAAGGTATATCGGAGACAATATGAGTAATGTTGGCTTTTAAAGTGCAAGCCGTTGTTTGCGTATTCATTATGAAAGAGGAATTTGAAAATCCTCAGATCACAGTCTAATTGTGTGATTGCACAATCTACACGAAAATTAAATGCTCACAGAAACGATCTATAAACAGGTTCGTTGTTTTACGAGCCGTATGGTAGCGGCGTTTTTTGTTGAAACCAGAGCTCACCGAGATCATATGCTTGAATTTCAAGAGCCACATAGTCCGTTTACATAATGGTCACAATAGACGGTAACATCCTGCTTTACCTCGTTTTTTAAGAACTTAGGACTAATGATTCCACTAGCCCCTCGGGCATACCACACCGTTGTTTTAAATGGACGTCATAGTAGTTTTAAGTACTCTTCGCTTTGTTCATCAGATCAAATATGGTAGCGCCCCATTAAGCATTGATGGCGTTGATTTCATCACTGAAAAAAATTCACGATGCGTTACGCATACTGCACCCGGATGTAAGACGCCCAACATCAGTTCTTGCACAAGTTGAGTTTTGCACTCTTTCTTTCACGTTAAAATATGCCAAGTAGTCACAAACATTGAGTCAAGATTCTGAGAACAATGACGAATCAATGGTCGCGTACGCTCTGAGTTACAGTTCCTGCAGTCTCTTCACTACGTGCTGGATGTTGTCTATCTGGAGGAGTATCATCCGCTAGTGTAAGCTGGAACTCAAATGCGCAATTGCTCCGTCTACTGCACCGGCCCGAGAGGTCGTCGAATCTGAGCCTTTGGAACAACAAAACAGAGGACGGCTTAGGCTAAGGTGGCGTACACAAGTGGAGAAGGACCTCAACCAACATCTGGCGGCGAAAGATCTTGCTGGCTGGAGAGGCATGCTGGTTGAGGCCCAGGTCCACCCCGGAGTGTAGCGCTACTAGAAGAAAAAGAAGAAAAATGGTATTGGCATTGATAATAGGTTCTATGAACACCGTACGTTCCCTCCAATCACTCAAAAACTTTTCATAGAACGGTAATATTCGTTATGCAACTAAACAACGTGGATACGCTGTTGTGGTGTAAGTTCTGCTGATGACTTGCCATACGATACTACACTATTATGACGAAGCAGTTAGATTGGAGTCATACGTCATCTGTCAAAAAAGTCTATTGAAAATCAAACCTCGCTACGAATTACCTTTTTTCAGAGAGGGCATCACTTATAAAAATAAATATTTTCGATTTATGGTTCCTTGGACTATTTGTCTTCATTCATATGTCTCTGCTGGCCTTGAAATGAACGTGAATGCAGCGTTTTTGATAAATCCCCCTTTCAAGCGAAGCTCATCCACAGCGCATCGCATTACCAAGTCATCGCATATACACCACCAAAACTTCGAAAGTGCGGCGGATTAAAAAACGACTATGGTTTCGCTTTTCAAATCGAACTCTCGGATAAATCAAGTCGCTCGCTGGTAGATTCCAACGATCCGAGTGAATCCGAGGCGCCAGCCTGTTAAAAAAAAAATTCCCACGAAGCACGCCCAACGACCAGAAAATATAATTAAATTGTTAATTCACATTTCTCACGATAAATGTCAAAAATGTATCCGTGTGAATTATTAGGGACTGGCATTCCTCATGCACCATTGCACGTCGCAGAAGCCTCGGCCCCCGTTGCATATGCACACTCAAGCCCTAAACACGCTGTGCTGCGCTACAACTCATCGCCGGAATGAGTCCTGGGGTCGTCGTCGCAGGCGTGGGTCGAGAGTGGCGAGCATGCATGCAGGTCCCCCGGCAGCGGTCCCCAATAAATCCTCAGATTGAAATTAATGCTTCCATCCCATCATCATATTTTAGAAGTTTTCCTTTTTCCTGCTCCATACGCGTCCATCTCTCTGCCAGCAGCGGCGTGCAATGTGGGGGAGGAACTGGAATAGGCATTCATCAAACGACCAGATCCGTGTGTGAGCGAACGCGCGGAGGGATGCCTTGATGGCAAGATGGCCTGATGGCACGATGGCCTGATGGCACGATGGCGAGGTGCATGGTGGATAAACACATTAAACTGGCTGCGATGGCGGTGGCGTTCGGCCGCCTCTCCCGGAGCCAGGCATCGATCCCATCTGATAAGTGAAGAGATGAACTGCCATAAAGCATGTGAGGCCGGAAAAAAGCGAGAGCCAGTGGAGAAATGTGACACGAATTACACCGCGGACGGGGTGCGTCCGAGGCGGAGTCTGAGGCGGAAAATGGATGATGGGTGGGAAGCGTTTGTAATGCCGATGGTTGGACGATTTCTGAAACGGATTCAATATCGACGGGGTGTTGACCATGGCGTCCGCAAGGGCTGCGTGCTCTGATGAAGGTGTCAAATGCAAGCCCTTAGCGCTTTGTTTGACCGCACTAAGAGCTCATTGGCAGCTTTGAAGTGCGTCTTCCTGTTCATTTTGGGGCGAGTGGGGATGTTTGCAATAGGCAGGCAATCTGTTTTGAGTTTAGATGATTGGGTGGTGATTTCCCGAAATCTCAATAGACAACCTTGTGTTGTGAGGAGAAGTGGTGTCCTGTAATCAGTCAATCAAGGGTACTTCTGGTTGACTGTTTCACTAGTGTCATGAGTTCAAAGCACTTGATGAAGAAAGATCTTTGAGGCGTCCAGAAGTTGCATTGATGACGTTGTTGGAGTCAAAAGTGATTGAAATGGCAGGAGCAAGAGGAACTCTGACATTCTGATTCACGATTGAGAAGCTTACCACTGGGTGGCGTGACATCCTTCTTGAACCAGAAGTCATCTAAATTTATTTCACCAATTTCAGTAAAATAGAAAATTGGCTAACATGACTATTGAACGCCCACCGTTGCCCAATACATTATTTCCATCCTGATTTTCGAAGGAAAATAGTCCAAAGACGACACCAATCTACAATCCACGCCAAACTGTCACACTCTACGTATGCATTGGCTTCTTGATAATAACGTGTAAATTTTCCCAGGTGCATGCAATTGTGCTTAGCAACATAGGGGACGAGATGAAAATGCGCCTCGTCAGAAAATATGATTTTTTGCTGCGAAGCGATAGTAAGGCAGATGGTTGCGCGCTTTCAAATGTGGAGTGCAGGGGACCATTAAGGTGAACAATCCGTGATTTTTGTTTGAATTTTTTTCAGGCTAGTGCGTGAAGTGTTGAGCTCTTGAGATAAATGGCGAGTTAAGCATTGTGAATTGAGGTCTCTAACTCTAGGCGACAGCTCATACATTCTTATATGTGTGTTGTCCATTAGCCCACCAGACTTGGACAGTCTTTGAGGCGTTCCATTTCAGTCAAAACTTTTTGCTCAAAAGACCCACTGCTTGGGCTGGAAATTACTCACTTTGGAATTCAGTTTTAGGTCCCAGGGTTGTTCAAGGGCAAAGCAATTTATTTTGGTCAGTGATGGTATGCAGGTGTCAGTATATGCATTCATAAGGAAAGTTGTGTCTTGAATGTTACTACATTTGGGAGCATAAAACTTCCAATTTTCTTCACAAGTGATGTTGAATTTTTCTAGCTCCTGGGCTATCAATCATCTCCCATTGATCTTGGGAGGACCACTGTCTCTTTTGTCGTAAGGGTTCCATAACATCATAAAGCTATCTGTTGCTTTCATACTACTAAGACAGCAGAAACGATTTTTATATACGACGGGGACTCCTTTGATTGTAATGTATCCTCTGTTGCAGGTGCCCCCAGTCCTCTTGAGATTAATCTCCAATCCGTCGCATCGTTCTAATCTTCAGAGGTGTTCTAATTCAATGATCTTGTGTGATTGGAGACAAACGTCGTCCACCTAGTCTATGCTCTGTGGTCGCAGTGGTGTAGTGGCTAAGTGCATTCACTCACACTTCTAAGGTCGCAGATTTAATTCCCGACAACACTTAAGAAGTACTAAGTGTCTATGAAAAGCTTTTCAAAGCTGGCCGTTCGTGAGAGAATAGTGTCAACTAAACGCACCCCTCAAGGGAATCTCCCTGAGCGCAGCCCACAGGAAAACTGTCAACGGAATTAGGTGAGAGAGAGAGACGGCATTGGCTGACGGAATGGGCAATGACTTCTTCGTTTTCTGCAATCCTTTTTTCTTTTGTTTTTTTGTTTTGTCGAATGAATAAAAGGATTCTGGATTTTTCTTGATCAAAGCAGGACGTGTTTTTATTACGGTCACAGCTCAGAAGTGGGATATAACCAAATCACACGATAAAATTAACGTAACGACACCGAAGCTAACGTTTAATACCATGCCAATGGTCAAACTCGATACGCTCTTCGTGAAACAATTAAAAGCGATACTGGAATCCAGGGATTTGCCCACATCCGGTCGCAGAGCAGAGTTATTAGCACGCATTATGGATCACATAAACTCCGACGAAATTGATATTGCCGAAATACGAAACATCGAAGAAGAACAAGAAGAAAACTGTGAAGAGAGGATCCCCGCCGACGGAAACATGCAACAACTAACAAGGGCGGTGGAAAATCTGTCTCAACAGTTTGCAATGCTTTTAACTGCTTTAAATTCTAACAGGTCCACGTCGACGACAATAACCAACGTCCCGAATACACCAAACGCAACAGAAAACGTCATCCCCTCGTCATCAACATCAACACCAATCTTCATACCGACACTCGCCTCAGCCAACGAAATGCAAAGCCTTATTCCCGAATACCATCCATTGGAGGAGCTCTCTCCAACAGCCGAACAATACGTCGAACGCATCGACACCCTCAAAAGATTGTACGCATGGAATGAAAGGAGTGTACTTGTCACCGCACAGTCAAAAATGCGAGGTCCAGCAAAATCATGGTCAGACTCACTGCTGGGAGAGGTACAATCGTGGCAAGAATTCTCTGAACGACTCATAATGGATTTCGGTAGGCAGGAAAACGAAGCCGACATCCATTTAAAAATGTCTTCGACGACACGAAGGCAAGGTGAAAATGTTATTGATTTCTTTTATCGCATGCGTGCACTTGGACAAAAACATCGATTGAGCGATGCCGCGATAATAAAATATATACGCTGCGGTATGAATCATAACGAATTACAAATTGCGCTTGCAGCCACACACCTAACGCAATTGAATGATATGCGCAACGCCATCGAACGATACTTTGACAATCGTCCATCAGGTTCGTCAACCAGCAAACCACGGAAAACTACGGCAAGTGTTCAATACGCACACAACGGCCAGCCAAGAATCGCCACCACATCAGAAAGCCAAACAACAATCACAACTAGACAGTCCTCATCACCAGTCGTATGCTACAACTGTTCCGAAACTGGACATATATCAATCAACTGTACAAAACCACAGAAGAAACCGCGATGTAGTGTTTGTCAAAAAACAAACCATCTCGAGAATAACTGCCCAGAACGAGGTCGCACGTCAACGATAAGGAACAACGTCCTAAGAATTTCCAAAGACAATGATAACGATAGCAACCGAACGAAGGTCGTGACGATAAACGGTCTTTCGGTAAAGGCATTCGTCGATCCAGGCAGCGATCGCTCACTTATACGGAATTCACTAGCACAAAAAATAGGGATAATTCAGCCACACAACCCATTCACGTTGGAAGGATTTGCAGGAGGAAAGTGGACTGGAAACAGCTGTGTTGTTACGACAATACAAATAGACGAAATGGAAGAGGCTGATCACTGTTTCTTGATTGTGCAAGATGATTTGATGCCGTATCCGCTATTCCTTGGGAACGACATCGTTTGCAAAAACAATCGTCGTCTTATCATCGGAGGAAAAACTTGCCGTCTTGAGGAGTTCACCGAAAGGGAAATAAAAACGGGAAAAGAGTTGTCGCCGGAGCGGAAGCAGAAGCTGTACGGAATCATCAATAAATTCTCTATGTGTTTTGGTGAAACTCTGGATCGCCTAGGATTGTGCAACACAACTACTATGAATATTTCGCTCACATGTAATACGCCGATTGAAAAGAAACCATATCGAGTGCCATTTGCGAAAAGAGAAATAATTGAAAACATCGTTGAGAATGAAATAAATCTAGAGCCAATCAGTATGGAGCAGCGACGAGCTGATGTATCTCGACGGATTCATGAGGAAAAAGAAAGGTGGAAACTGAGGTTCGATGCCAAGCATAGGCAGCCTACAATATACAACGAAGGAGACCTCGTTGTGGTGGAAAGTGTCCCTTCACCCACTGGTGAATCGCATAAGCTGGAGCCGAAGTACAGGGGACCATATATTGTGGAGAAGTGCTTACGTCAAGATCGATACGTTCTTGGTGGAATTGAAAGCGGTCGGCGGAAATTTTCAACTGTAATGACTAGTGACAAAATGAAGCCGTGGTGTTTGTTGGGCCCGGAGCTTGACGACTCCGATAATGATGATGACGATGTTTCTTCGGGAGTCAGGGACGACTCCATATCAGGAACGGCCGAGCTGTCAACTAAACGCACCCCTCAAGGGAATCTCCCTGAGCGCAGCCCACAGGAAAACTGTCAACGGAATTAGGTGAGAGAGAGAGACGGCATTGGCTGACGGAATGGGCAATGACTTCTTCGTTTTCTGCAATCCTTTTTTCTTTTGTTTTTTTGTTTTGTCGAATGAATAAAAGGATTCTGGATTTTTCTTGATCAAAGCAGGACGTGTTTTTATTACGGTCACAATAGTATCACTTACGAGTAGTTCCTGAAGAAGCTAAGCCCTAGCCCCTTGTGGACTTTCGTGTCACTCGATCAATTACCGTCTAAGTTCTCGAATTGTCCTGTGAGACTCCAATTTATTGCAGCTCTCATTGTGTAGCAATTATACATACTTAAGGGTAGTCAAAGAAATTCGGGCAAACTTGGTGTAGGGCGTGCTCTCTGATGATATCTTACACACAGCCTGTGTCCTACCAGATCTTCTGCAGCAAGGGAAAGGTTTTTTAGTCAACAGGTATTTCTTAGCCATCCCCCTGCCGCGACAAACATAAGCTTCTTAATGTCAAAGGGATGTCTTTCAAATTAAGTTCCATATTGTAGAACTTGTAACCTCATGCTGCCTTGACAGTACTTTCACGAACTTATTTCTGGACTTTATTCCTTCATTTCCTTGAGCACTCGATTTTCTTCCTGAGAAGTCAAGTCTCCATGCCTTCTTTCTGTTCGCCAGATTCTAGAACGGGGTCTCCTCAACCAGTGAGTTGTTGGAAAATTTGAAAACTCTGGCATTGTCATTTCATAAGTTACGCAACATATTTCGAAATTCCCCAGATGACCCACTATTTCAGACAAATTCACCATCTCTTCCATCTCATCATCTATTAAGAAATGTCAAAATTTCTCCTCCACTCTCAAATTTCTAATTACCCTTTCGATAATCCCCCACTCGGAGGATGCCACTTAACAAACACAATGATCTCCGTGCTAAAGCAATTCCGACTGAAGATGAAGATAATGTCGGAAATCGAAAGCCACCGGCTAGCTAGGAAACCACCGTACTCGTGCTACCCCACCCCCCTCCACGAAGCCAGTCCATCAAATTCAAATTACAGCGACGAACCTAGACATAATTAGAAAACTCTCTCAGTAAATTAGTCGCATCCCATACCAGAAGTACATGGAGCCCCACCACCACCACCACCACCCCATCCCACAACAAATCCCGTAAGCAAAAGGAAAAACTGAAAATTTCTAATCAATTTATTTTGCGTTCCCCAGTTCACTCGACTTGAGACAGTTAGCGGGCCGACGAGAACGTTTCACTGCCACTGAGAAAGCGCGGTAATCTGATGGGCCTGCCATGCAGCCTCCCCCCTCCCCCCTGTCAATCAGTCGTACCGGGTCCTTGCCTCAAGGATTATTCCTATTCATTTCATGGGTTTTTGTTTCTGACTCACCCTGAGCCCAGGCTCGCTCGGCTCAGCTGTGCACTCCCCTCAATTAGCATATTTCAAGCGGAAAATATAAATTCCATGGAAACGATGATGTCGATGGCAGGAGGCAGGAGGCAGGAGACAGGAGGCTGAAAGAAGGAGGAGGAGGAGGAGGAGCGAAGGCTGAGAGATACCGAGCCAAGTGCCAGTCGCACAACGAGGGTCTGTATCTGGCACAGGAGCCCACTTACACCGTTGTCCCAGTAGCCATGAGTCCATAAGCGCGCCGGCTGGGGGAAATTTTAATAAGGATCCAGCCGTGGCATGGTTAAGAGCGGTCGGCTCGTGGATGCGCCTTGATGCGAAGTCAGGCGAGGTGATTGGTTAAATCGTACATCATCTTTGACATCTCGATTGGAATGGGATGGGGTCGGCTGGGTGGTCGGGTGGTGGAGAGGTGAGACGGATTGAGGGCGGTTACGGTTTAATGCCCTTGATCGACATGTGTAAGGTATGCCGTGTGGTAAGCCGTAGGCCTTTGTCATTATGTCAAATTTGGTGTACCCTTGTGCAGTCTGTTTACAACGTTAAGCCCCGACCGGGATAATTACACCCGTGTACATCATGCACGGGATTAGGAAACCGTCCTTCGTCAAGCCATTCCCGTCCGGCCATCTCAAGGTACGAGTAGAGACACTTTGTTTGCCCGCCCGTGTAAGTCACCCTTTTTTGCTCATTCTGTACTCTCATTGTTCTCTTCAATTTCAGCACCCCCAGAGAAGCACCTCCGACTAGCCTTAGCCCCCTCGCACCCCACCCCTCGCGTATAGACTGCAAGTGGACATTTTTACGAGCAAAGTCCACATATTAAGGGCATAAATCATTTGCACGACTTAGTGCCGCATGTGGACGACGGAGACAGGCGATCGCTGCGGATGTGAATGCATCGCCGCCGCCACGTATCCTTCGGCGCTGGGGAAGGAAAAATAATAAATTTTTACCATGTACCATGTAATGGAAGGATTGATGCAACGCTGTGATATATTGCGGTGCGTTTTTCATTCGTTTTGCGTTCGGATCGCTGCTGCGGGCTGCCTCTGGCCGGGTTCTGCGTCGACCGGAAGTTCTGCGTTAGTGGCGTGTAATAATCCGGCCCAGAGATAGACTACTGCCCCCCTCCCAAGGGACGAACGAAGGAGAAGGAGATACACATGCTTTCGAGGCGTGTAGTCATCAGTGTTTTATGCGGGGAATGTAATTACTTTGTGCTCGGGGTCAAGCTGGTGATGGGGTTTCAGTTTTTGCCGTTAGACCGATCCTGACTGGAGGCACATTTGTCTGCTGTGGGGAAGAGGGTCATGTCCTGGGGCATGGAGCAAAACCGAGGCACTTTTGTGATTGATGACACTTGAGGTGAATGCGGCGTTCGGTTTGACGCGATATTGCATCCTCTCTTCCAAATTGGATTTTTATAAAAAGGATTACGTGTTGTTACTCGTATGCTGCTGCGCAATGAATATGGTCATTGCGACAATTAGTTGCATTCTCATATCGTTGGCTGTGTAGTTGAGAGATTTTCCATCAACGGTGGGAAGTGGGTGCAGTCATGGAATGTCCTTCGGTCACACTAGGAATTACCAAGGTTTTGGCTTGCTAGCTAGACAGGCAAAATTTTCGTTTGCTAGCCAGTTCAGAGTAGTACGTTTTCCAACTAAAAGAATTTAGTTGTTTTGAAGCTCTCGTGTCGCACGTGGAGGAAGCTGGTTTTTGTGTAACCACCAGAAAAATTGCCTCTCTTTGGCGGACTGTGACCTATCCCGGGAAGAGATCACCCAACTAAATTGAACTATTCTACAACTATTCTGGATCAGACCTTTCCTATCGGAATGGTAAATGCTTCTGGAGGGATAGAGCTATTAAGGCTCACCGTTTCCTGGTGTAAAATATTGGAGTTGTAAGTCCCAAAAATCCGACTGTTAGTAGAAGTCATAGCTCGTGTAATGTGACCTCGAATCTTCATTAGGTTTGCCTCGTTGTACCAGACCTCGTTGGGATAGAATTTCTTGTACTCGGCTTCGGATGTGCGTAATAACCTGAGACAGGCCCGAAAACACTGCCTCTCGAATAATCTTACCATTTTCAGGATGGAAGGACTGATGTTAAAGCACACCGGACAACCATACACCATGATTAGCCGGTTGAGGGCCATGTAGCAGATCACTTTCCCTCTTGTATCAAGTTGCCTGCTGTAAAACAGCTTACTTGACATAGTGAAGGCTTTTTTAGCACTGGTCGGAACTGAAGCTGCATGTTTACCACTTGTCAAACCAAATGCCAAGATATATTGCTGCGTCCTTCCGGATTTACAGCTGTTCCTGTGAGTCAACTGTACTGAATTCACGCCAGTTTTTCTTTCGTGTCTCTTGAGGTTTTAGACAGTGGGGTTCTAAAAAGCATTGTTTTGGACTTCCGGTAGTTGATCTTGAGCTTCCAGAAGTAGCAAGATCGTTGAATTTCATCAAATTCCTCGACCTTTGGCCTGAACGGTACACTATCAGATCATGGTCATACGCAAGTAAGTGAGTTGTGGAACCTGTAAGTTCACGAATAGGATCGCTGAATTTTTTGAAGGACTGTGATGAAAGCTTTGATGCCACTCTTCCCAACGAACTTCCAACCTGTGATCGTGTCATAGATCATTTACAGCAATGGTTTACTAATGCCAAGCTAGACAAACCTTAGGAAAAGTCCTTCTAAACGGACGGAGACGAAGGCATTTCGCATGCCAATCAGGCAGGCACCTGTGCACTGTGTTTTGTTCTCAATCCATTGGATGTCGCAGACCAATTTGGACGCAGCAAGTATGGTATCATGAGGTCGCTGTGGCATATTGGGTAATTGCGTCGAACCACACGATTCCCGGTCGGATCACCTCACATTAGCTCTTTCGAGATGCTGACAATAGTCGAAGAGTAGTTATTGTCAAGGAAAAGCCTCTCAAATCTCGCCATTCTGATTTGGCAGAGAACAGTAGGGCGCACCACAGGAGTAGTTGTTGTAGAAGCTGGGCTCTGGTCCCATGTGTCCTGTAGTGCCACTGGTATTATGCTCCTCCCTGCAACCGAATTGGCTTTCCGATATAATTTGCTTTTCCTAAACCCAACGTTTCAGAGCTATTTTTTCGAAGACCTTGCTTATGGAAGGAAGAGGACTTATCGAGCGAAAATTTGCTGAAACCATAATCTTAATTGTTTTCTCCCAATGAGCAGGGTTTTTTTGGCATTACTCAGCGCATTGTTGTTATTTGTTATTTGTCCACCGCATCACAGGGCAGATGGTGCAGAACGATGTTCCATATCCCATCTATTCGCCACTGACGTCTTGTTCATCAGTGAGTTGACTATACCCTGAAGTTCTTCCCTTGAAATAATGATGCAATTATTTTCACGTCAGCAACGGGCTTATTTACCATCAGATCCTCATCATCTCATGAAGCAGGGATAGTCAGATCGCCATATCGTTGCATAGGGAAGAACGTGGTTCAAAAGGATTTTATTTCACAGGTCATGGTTCGGACAACTGCTTTTCCTAGGGGTCCACATATACGATGCTCCACTGTAACTTTTCTACGTGCGGTCACTGCCGATCATGGAGTAGATGTTAAATTCAGATCAATTTGTACAGAATCGTCAAGTTACAGGATTGTGGGCATTTCAGGATTTTGGATTCCGGAATGTTGTCCGCCTTCGAATTGAGTCAATCAGTGTGCCCAAATGACAATGAAATGTGAAAAATATGTGACAATACACTCATGTGGTGGAAGTTAACATTGAAACGAAGGTTTTTGCTTATCCTTCATAGTGACCCCATTTGGCGGAGGAAAACTTATCTTCCACAATGACAACACACCGGCTCATACCTTCCTTTGGTTTCAAACGTTCTCCAACGTCAGTCGCCATTTAGAAATTGGAGTCGAATATGCGGTAATAAGACCGCTTCGGAAGCCTTGTTTCCTCCGAATTTTTCAGACGGTCAGGGTGCATTTTTTTTTTTTTTTTTGCAATTTTTGTATATTTGAATTCAGTATTTTTTCTTACGTGCTAGACAAAATTACTTAAAGCTAGCTTAACTAAGTGAACAATGTTCTTATCCTAACTTACTGACCCTATGCGGGTACTCTAAGCTAATCGAATCTTAACTTTAACTTTAATATGCCTTTCGGCCTCCCTTTTTTTTCGGTTTAAATCTTAAATTAACTTACACTATATTGTATTACACACCAAGAAAACTTTAAAAAACTTGGCTATATGATCTCAGTTTTATAGTCAGGGTGCCACTTTTGATCAAATATACCAAGGTGAAAAGAGATGTTGCAAAATAAGTTGACAGGAATTCGGAGTGGTTAGGTCGAGACTCTTCAAATGACAAGACGCCGGATCAACGTTAGTACCCGATCTGTAAAAGTAACTAAGGTTTGAACACTCAACTTAACTCAAAAAAAGACTATGCACTACAAGATACCATACAAGCCAACTGCTGAATGATAAGTAAAACGACAGAGCAGACTTCTGCTGTCTTAACATCCAACAATTCTGCATTCTTTCCTGGAAGAAAGCAAATGGAGGAAAACACACAACCACGAAAACCAATGTGAAGATGTGGATGGAGTCCGGAAGGTTATATGTCATTGACTACATAGACGCGGCCACGAATATATAATAATGATCCAGCTTTGAGGGTCTTCATATCCTAGCGTCTGTCTTCGACAGAGAAGAAGAGACAAACTTCCGTTTCAATTGCTAACGCTTTCGGAATAAGGCAATGCGTCTAAAGCCAATGCACCCCCAGGAATGCTAGGCAGCGTATTGATGGCGCTTGAAATGGTCGGAAGGCTTCAGCTCTTGGTTTGAACCTTGCTAGCGTCTAAATTAAAATCTCTTCAGTGATGTTCTTAAGAAGTTCATTTGCTGGCCTCGATGACTAGTCGAAGTTGACGGCTCTTCAACCACGCTTTTGCGAACAACAGCAATACTTTCCGCACATCAAACTGCAGGAGCAAGCGCAGGTATTTTCACATTTTTCCAATTCCCACGGGATTGCTGAAATTTGGGCACAATTGTGCCGATTGTGGACATATTTGGTCCATTCACTGACCAAAAACTGATTTAAATGCCCATTTTCGTAAAAGGCTTCAACAATCTTAACACGCTGCTGAATTGTGTGCCTCTCCATGCCGGCATTTGTCAGACACTGTTGCAAAGAAATGTCAAATTCAGTTCGGCAAAAAGACTTGACGGTAAGGTGTGGCTCACAAATTATATCGTGCAGTATCGTTTGACCACCCTCTATGACTATTGTCATGATACAGCTTTGGTAGTTGAAGGTACAGTTCTGGCCATGTGATGGAGGATGAAATGAGTTGTTTTTTGCTAAATATGTAAAGTGTTGCCCTCGGGAATCGACCAAATCTTCACTTCTTTTTACAGACGATTCTTTACGCCCGCCTTTACTCACCATCATGCTTTATGAAACTGCGCTGCTGATGTTAGAGGGGGCACCTATGGATCGCAATCTTCTAGGATTGTATGAAACAAAGTGAATCTCATTGATGAGGACATATGCAGACGATGCGGTGATGAAGTGTCACAAGGGGACAAACCTCACAACCTCTGCAACTACTCAAGCTTAAGCCAGGTAAGCCTTAAAATAACTTCAAGACATTGCAAGATTCTTTTCGTAGGTTTCTTAGATCGACCAAATAGCTTGACTCGGCTTAGGGAACAAGGCGACTCACTTCTGTGCATTCAAATGCAACAACAAGTACGACAACCACCAACAAACCAACCAATCGTCTTCCAGTCAATATCTGAGAAAAGTCCTCAGCCCTATGTACAACTGTGTTCATGTTCATTTCTTGCGAAATTTCCCAAATCTCCTAACACACAATTCTGCCCCTCAAATGAACAGCACTCAGGCCACAGGCAATCACCTCAACCGGCATTAAACCACAGCACGATGGCGGTAACCAGAAGCAGATATCATCTTGAACCACCAGGCAGCGCAACATAATTACACCGGAAAACAATCGAAATCCACAAGAAGAAAAAGAGCAAACACCAAGAGCGCCCAATAACAAGGGGCGGGAACGGGAACACCCGCTGCAGAGCACGCGACAAACAGGAAGCGAAACCCTTTTAAGCCAATACGCGATTTATTTTTAATTACAACCGATAAAATCCGCAAACGAAATCCTCCATCAATCGATTGGGGCGCCACTGAATTCTTATCCCCCTAACCATGCGCCCCCCTCCGTGATATTACCTCGTCGCCGCAGCGTGAAACATTGTTGCGTTATTGTCCTTTGGCGAGTAGCTTTACAACATCCAAACGGAAATGACTGCTCCTGCAGAACTGAGTGGGAATTCCCTGTGTGTGGGGTGCCCTCCTGTGGAGATCCGCAACCAACTCGAATCTTGCACTCAAGACTCTTAAGCATCTTAATTTCCCCTTGCGGAATTCAGTCCCCCCCCCCCACCCCCTTCCATTCCACCACACATCGCTCATAACTTTGATTGTGATGTAAATTTCATTCCGCTGGTCGCGCACACCGCCCGTGGGGCGGCTTATTATGTCATTTACCGGCGCGGCGGGCAGAGCCGCGTCCTCCACATTGTGTCCCATTTGAATGGTTACACATTAGTATTATGCGTGGGTCACGCTACACTGCTAATTTGCATTCGACTGACGTGCCAGCAAGTTACGGCTACGGCTGTGCCAAGCAGTTGAGTCCTTTGAGGACTTTGTGAAGGCACCCCGAACTGGTTTGGCCTGGCCCTGGTTGGCTTGTTTTGCCCGTTGAGCTCGTTATGTGAAGTCTCAGGACTTTCGGTCGTGTTTTCCCTGTGTTCACTTTGCTTCCTCTCCCGCCCCCCTCACACCGCGTGCGCTCATTTACCACGGTGTATGTGTGTAAATGTAACGTCCAATGTGAGTACATTTTTCTGTTCGTAATGCCATTTCATTTGCCGCGTGCTGCGGCCGTCGCCGTCGACTTCGCCGCCGCGTCGTCCTTCTCTGCCCTCTGGAGCGCGCGCGCTGGCAACTGAGTGTTGCATTAATGGGTTGCAATATGAATATTAATGAGATGTGCTGTGTAGAGTTACTTTTCGTCGTGACATAAATATTCCATTATAGCGACATTCAGGTTCTAAAAAGGATAAAATTGTTGCGCACACCGTGCTCCCTGTTCGCTTAGTCGCTGGAGTGGGGCCTCATCATCGTGTCGGCGGCGGTGTCGGTATCAGTGGAAGTGGCGGTGTTTGTGCCATTGCCGCGGCGGACAGACTCCCCGCCCTGGATCTATGGATTTGTATCACGTTGTGTGTTATTTATGTCTAACCTTCTAACTGGCAGGACACACTAGTATCTATGCACAGCCCCTTACCGTGCTCGTTGTTTTTTGTTCTTCCTTTTCGTAGATTTGCTCCTTTTTTTTTTCTGTGCCGTGTATTCTCCTTGATTTCACTGGGGGCACAGCGACCAACGACGAGGACGACAGCGATGAGCGACGGTGGCGATGGTGGCGATGGTGACGACCACTCGTCGTCGGTTGGGGAGTACGCTTAGGCCAAGTTACCTATTTGAATAGTCTAGTTAAGAATTCAAACGAATGTAACATGGGGGTTCAGGAGAAAATGACGTACCACCACCTGGCGTGCCATCGGGGCGTGGAAATGAGTTCAACGGGGAAACTGATGACTGGGTTGGTTTGTTTAGTTGTCATGCCTTTTCGCAAGAGGATGCTGCCGCCGCCGCTGCTGCCGTTGCACTGCACTGCTCCTAATTAAATGCAAGCAACCTGGAAAGCATGAAACGTGTTCTTTCGATTTACATTTTGTTCTTGTATGCACCTCGGGTTAAATAGAATTTTTAAAGCGCTGGCTATCCGTTGCCGTTGGTTAGAATCCTGCATCCTCCGCCGCCGTCCGACGTGCCCTCATGCGAGCGATACAATTTCAACGTAAACCAAGCGCATTTAGATGGAAACGGGGTGAAACCGCAAAGTGGAAGGAGGCGAAAAAAAAATCAACACGCCGTCCACGAGATGGATGTAGAGAGACTGAAATTACGAGCATTAGAGGTTGGATGGGCTGTGGAGATTTGGGTGTCCTTTTTTTATGCGAAACCCAACCAGCAATGTGCATTCGTGCGGTTTATGATATTTTCAAATTGGAATTGCTTCAGGGGGGAACGTTGGGTGGGGAGGACAGCGAGGCCTTGACGTTAGTTTTATTTATTTGAATTTTTTTCCAATGTTAGTTTTTGTGTCATATGGTGGCGGTGATGCCCTTTTTTATTGCGGCTGATTTTGTGTCTCTAATTGGGAGACTGAGAGGCTTTGTGGGATATTCTCGTGTACAGACTGCGTTAATGCACAAAAAGTGGCACCATAAGCCTTCGCGGTGTCCTTTGTGCGAAGTTTATAGGAAATTTTCAGTTAGCCGCACGTTCCGCAGGGGCAATGCATATACGCGAGATGTCCAAGCCACTTGATCATCGACTTTAACTCATCAGGATACGTGATAAAGGGTATCTAGGCGAAGTCTTGGAATTGTCCAACCACCTCGTCTTGGGTCTGTCAATGCGACTTTGATGTGACAGCCATGTTCGTTGGAAAAATTACAGAAACCGTCACCACAACTAAGGGAAGCACATCTCCAGTAGTTTGTATTTCTTGATCTAGAATACATTTGACGGATAACCATCCAATTAAAGCTTGTTCCTACACAGCAACCATGGTTGGACGTAGGCAGTCGCACGTGATCAAGAGCCTTAGTTCACTGAAGTTGGCTGAAGACGTTAGTTTTCTCAAGGATCGAATAACCTGCAGAGTGTGTATGCTCCTTAAGGAGGCGCTTAAATTTCTAAGCGATGTCCTTGATTAAATCTTAGACTGGTTTAATTTCAAAATCTCTTTGTAAATCATAGTTTCTGAAATACCGAGGTACATAAAAAATAACTTTATTTTGAAAAGACTGTAATACGAAACATGTCTGTTAAGTTCTGCACGTTACTTTTCTGTGTACTCTCTGTTCTTCCGTTTTTCAACAGGAGTTATCCCGAAGTAGTTGGCTTCATTACCCTATTTGCACACAACTAAGGAAAACTGGCAAGTTATTAAAATGCCTATAGGTATCACTGATCTGAAAGGATGCCCTTCATCCAAATGCACATATTTGATTGCGTTATAATCTTTGTTCCGTCACTTTCACCCTTTCGGCTGCTTCTAGAATGACGGTATCGTCAGCCAATGTGCCTAGAACAGGTTGTTTTTCTTGCTATAAATCACTCGTCTACAGCAGGTACATCAAAGGGCCAATAATACTCCCTTGTAATACACCAGCATTCATATTTAAAACGAAAGAGTACTTATTTCTTTGCTTTACACAGAAGATCTTATAAGCGAGACAATTTGTGTAGGGCTTCTCCGGTAGAAAGCATATTTCAGGCTTGCGTGCCAAGCTTTCTCAAAAGAAACGTTAAAACATGCTGCTGAACCAACTAGCTTTTGTTCGAATGAATGTCTATGTATTTCGGCGTAGACGAGTGACGTTACGTTTTCCCACAGAACGTAATCAAGCGGCATTAAGTCGCACGATCCTAATGGCGACTACACGAGTCGATAACGTGAAACTTTGCGGTTACTAAACGTTTCCTTCAATAAATCAATTGTGGCATGAGATGTGTCAAATTTTGCACCCACTTATTAAACCGCAGCTCCTGTTCATGATGGTTGTTCAATCGTTGAAGGAGAAAGTCAGCCTAATAGCGGTTACCATTGACTGTAACGTTCTGGCCATCATCGTTCTTCAAGAAGTATGGACCAATGACTCCAACCCATAAGGTACAGTCAGTTTTTGTTAATGTAACGGAGTCTCAACATACACTTTAGAACCAACCTTACTCCATATATGACCGCAACCACAAGGAAGCTTCATCGGTTAATAAAAACTGCTTGTGAAAATTGGGTTCAATGGCAATCTTGTCATGGGCCAAATTTGCACAATTTGGAAATGTTGTTCTTTCTTTTTCTTCTTTTAATGGCGCTACAGTCCGGGGTGGACCTGGGCCTCAACGAACATGCCTCTTCAGCTAGCACCATCTCTTGCCAACTGCCTCCAGTTGCGTACTCCAAGTTGGTTGAGGTCCTTCTCCACTTCTGTGCGCCATCTCAACCCAGGCCGTCCTCTGTTGCGTTGTCATAATGGCTCAGTTTCGAAGACTTTTCGGGCCGGAGCAGTGGTGTCCATACGCTCTACATGACCTAGCCATCTTAAGCGTTGTATCCGAAGACTCTTTATCAAACCTATGTCGCTGTACAGCCCATAGAATTCGTCGTTAAGTCATCTCCTCCAGATGCCATCAACGCAAACAGGACCAAATATCGTATTCAAAATTTTTCTCTAGAAAACACTAAGGGCTTCCTCATCCGCTTTTAGTAGCGTCCAGGTTTCCGCGCCATAGAGTAGGACTCAAGGTGTTATATAAAGCAAGCTTAGTCCCTCGGGAGAGGGCTTTATTACACAAACACCTCTCAAAGAAACAGCGTTTGAAACAGAGAGTTATTCTATGTTTGATTTCGGTACTGGTGTTGTTGGCCGTCGTGACGATGTCAATGTGGTGCCTCTGAGCTGCGATAGGACCCCTTCAGACTTTTTTATGAGGAAGCGTAAACGACCTATGATATACCAATGTACTGGAAATGATTCCAGAACTACCACTATGATCCATGCGACCCGTACCCGACACCATCAACGGCATGATTCCGATACTTGCGGCCCCTCGATTGAGTAATGCAGTTTTGTAGATCTTAATGAGACTAAGAAAAAATTGTATGGGTGGGGGGGGGCGTCATATCGGCTTAGTTTAGACGGTATTCGTGTTCAAAAACTGAAAAAAGTCCATATAAAAAAAGCGCCGAATTCTTAGAAATATATTTTTCTTGAAAATTATTTTATGTTTCTGATGCATACATTTTGGCAGAGATATTAATGATCCATTGAAATTGCCCTTAGAAGGGTTTGTGTCCTTACGAAGAATATACGTTGCATTGCATCCAGTACTGCGACCTTTATGTTTGCAATTAAATAGAATTAATTTCGTGATGAAATATTACCAAAGTTATGATTAGGATATGCGCGTAATAAAGGAGTAGATGCATCTTAAACAAAAACAGATTATTCATTTTCGAATAATTTACATATGTGATTTACAATTAAACTTGTATTTAAATACAACAATCTACAATACAGCTTATTTGTAGGAGGGAGGTAGAGGGGAGAGAGAGTAGAGTCGTTGTCGCTTTCATCACGCTCACTGTCTCTGCAGCAGTCGCTGCCCAATACAGAATCCTCATCTAAGACACGGGGGTTAAATCTGGCAGATCTCCAAAGTGTTAACTGCCCCCAGAGCCATTTAGACGGACTTAGAGTGCATCAGTGAACGTTTTGCACAGATTTTGGCTCAAAGTGTATTTCCCATGAAACTCCCAACAGAGAACGTACCCTGTTCTATTTAAATGACATCCCTCTATCTTTGGGACTTTCCCTAGTAAATTCACACTCTTCCCTCTAACAGATCTCAGCCTAAGATTTTGCTCTAATCGTTGCATATCGTCTGGGCACTTTTGGTGAGTGTGCTTGCTAGTTTGGTTTGGTTAATGCAGTTTGGAAGTGTTTCTGGGTAAGTTTGTTAGGTTTTTGATTCTTTTGGCGTTGACGATATTTGAAGAAAAAAATTCAACAAAGAATGGATTTTGTGTTGCCAGTGTCTAGTGAAGTGTGGACACATGAGACACTTAAGATGGAACAAATTTAGCACGAGGAGCCATTCGAAAGAGGTGCGTCAACCGATTTGGCGATTTAAATTGGAAGTGAATGGGAAATTATTTTGGCAGCTGGAGTGCAGCAGGTTCACCAAGAAATTTTAAAGCAAATAATTTAGAAGGAAGGATGGATTCAAGTACTCAAATAAAGGCTTGTCCTTTACCATTTAACCCTTTGAGGGACGGTCATTAACAAGGGAACTCGGGCGTTTAATTTTGCTGCCGGTATTGTTGTCAAGATAGACGAGACAAGGCTTCTGACAGAATAAGCTTTCAGTTGAATTCGAAATCGTTCCTGGTGTGAAATAAAGTTGGATGAAAATCAATTGAGTTCAACTCAGAATTTGAGCTACGAAGTGAGTGAAATGAGTGAAATCGTAGAAGTTAACTTTGATGGCGTATATCTCGGGAATTCTGCGTTCGAGGTCCAAGTGATGTGAAGGACATTTGAAGAAAATTTTATGGTCTGTCGAATGATGGGAACTTCGGGATAGTTGTTCCCCCTTTTCAACGTATAGAATTATGAAGAAAAACAAAACGCCTTTAAATACAAGGTTTCTTGTGGCTTGAGATACATTTTTGAATCGGTTTCTGTGGTCTCTGTACCAATTTCTTTTTCATAAGACAGGCAAAAACTCCATCAAACGAAAGTCGCTGTGCGATGGACCACTTTCAGCTTGATATCAAAATAAGCTTCTCACACTAGTGATAGTAAGCTTCGTCTTTTTCTGATTGAACTTTGACCCACATTTAATGCCAAGATCTCTATTTTGACAAGGACTATAAGTTTTCTTTCATTTGATGTATAATTTTTTGTTTTCCAAGAAACGCGCTCCGATAGAACAAGTGCTTCAAAATGATGCTCCTTACCGAACTACTAAGTTTTGACTAAGCCGGTTTCAGTCATCATTTGAAGCAGCATCTGTTTGCAATTCAAATCTCCACTTAATATGAGGAAGAATAAGGGGATTTTGTGAATCACAATTTCAATGTCCTGCTTTAGTTGCAGTTAATGCCCTGAAAAGGACATATTCCGACGCATTGACGGGCGTGATAGACAGTGTTTGAGACAAGAATGATGGTTATGAGTGCAGATTTAGATTCGAACGTATCCTCGTCTGCGCTAGGGACTAAGCCTTCGTTAAATAACGTCCTTATTCATTAAATTTAAAAGTCGCGTGCTTTCTCAAATTGTCGCGTTATTAGTGATGCTTAGAAGTCTAGTGAGTCATCAACTGATTCCTCAAATGAGTCCACAAGTGATTCCTCAAGCGATCCGTCAAATTGATTCCCCAAGTGAGTCCTCATATGAGTCCTCAAATGAATCCACAAATGTACGAGACAAATGCTTCTTCAACTGATTCTTCAATATGATTTCTCAAATGGTTCCTCACAGATGACTTCAGGCTTGATTCTTCAGATGCTTCCCCAACTGATTCCTCAACATTGATTCTTCAACATTGATTTCTCAAATTTAAAGCAAATTTAAAGCAAATTCAAAGCAAATTTAAAGTATTAAGAAGTCAAGTGAGTCATCAACTGATTCCTCAAATGAGTCCACAAGTGATTCCTCAAGCGATCCGTCAAATTGATTCCCCAAGTGAGTCCTCATATGAGTCCTCAAATGAATCCACAAATGTACGAGACAAATGCTTCTTCAACTGATTCTTCAATATGATTTCTCAAATGGTTCCTCACAGATGACTTCAGACTTGATTCTTCAGATGCTTCCCCAACTGATTCTTCAACATTGATTCCTTAAATTTAACGCAAATTTAAAGCAAATTTAAAACAAATTCAAAGCAAATTTAAGCTATTTAGAAGTCAAGTGAGTCATCAACTGGTTCCTCAAATGAGTCCACAAGTGATTCCTCAAGCGATCCGTCAAATTGATTCCCCAAGTGAGTCCTCATATGAGTCCTCAAATGAATCCACAAATGTACGAGACAAATGCTTCTTCAACTGATTCTTCAATATGATTTCTCAAATGGTTCCTCACAGATGACTTCAGACTTGATTCTTCAGATGCTTCCCCAACTGATTCTTCAACATTGATTCCTTAAATTTAACGCAAATTTAAAGCAAATTTAAAACAAATTCAAAGCAAATTTAAGCTATTTAGAAGTCAAGTGAGTCATCAACTGGTTCCTCAAATGAGTCCACAAGTGATTCCTCAAGCGATCCGTCAAATTGATTCCCCAAGTGAGTCCTCATATGAGTCCTCAAATGAATCCACAAATGTACGAGACAAATGCTTCTTCAACTGATTCTTCAATATGATTTCTCAAATGGTTCCTCACAGATGACTTCAGACTTGATTCTTCAGATGTGCTTTCTCAAATTGTCGCGTTATTAGTGATGCTTAGAAGTCAAGTGAGTCATCAACTGATTCCTCAAATGAGTCCACAAGTGATTCCTCAAGCGATCCGTCAAATTGATTCCCCAAGTGAGTCCTCATATGAGTCCTCAAATGAATCCACAAATGTACGAGACAAATGCTTCTTCAACTGATTCTTCAATATGATTTCTCAAATGGTTCCTCACAGATGACTTCAGGCCTGATTCTTCAGATGCTTCCCCAACTGATTCCTCAACATTGATTCTTCAACATTGATTTCTCAAATTTAAAGCAAATTTAAAGCAAATTCAAAGCAAATTTAAAGTATTAAGAAGTCAAGTGAGTCATCAACTGATTCCTCAAATGAGTCCACAAGTGATTCCTCAAGCGATCCGTCAAATTGATTCCCCAAGTGAGTCCTCATATGAGTCCTCAAATGAATCCACAAATGTACGAGACAAATGCTTCTTCAACTGATTCTTCAATATGATTTCTCAAATGGTTCCTCACAGATGACTTCAGACTTGATTCTTCAGATGCTTCCCCAACTGATTCCTCAACATTGATTCTTCAACATTGATTTCTCAAATTTAAAGCAAATTTAAAGCAAATTCAAAGCAAATTTAAAGTATTAAGAAGTCAAGTGAGTCATCAACTGGTTCCTCAAATGAGTCCACAAGTGATTCCTCAAGCGATCCGTCAAATTGATTCCCCAAGTGAGTCCTCATATGAGTCCTCAAATGAATCCACAAATGTACGAGACAAATGCTTCTTCAACTGATTCTTCAATATGATTTCTCAAATGGTTCCTCACAGATGACTTCAGACTTGATTCTTCAGATGTGCTTTCTCAAATTGTCGCGTTATTAGTGATGCTTAGAAGTCAAGTGAGTCATCAACTGATTCCTCAAATGAGTCCACAAGTGATTCCTCAAGCGATCCGTCAAATTGATTCCCCAAGTGAGTCCTCATATGAGTCCTCAAATGAATCCACAAATGTACGAGACAAATGCTTCTTCAACTGATTCTTCAATATGATTTCTCAAATGGTTCCTCACAGATGACTTCAGACTTGATTCTTCAGATGCTTCCCCAACTGATTCCTCAACTTGATTCCTCAAATGATTTCTAAAGATTTCTAAATAATATAATACCGTCGCGTCGCGCCCGCCTGAAACGAAATAAGAAAACCTGAAAAGAGCAGAGCAGAGGCCTACCTAGCCTCAGGACACCTGTTTGGGTCCTGAGGGGTCCCCTACCTAGCCTCAAGGACACCGGTCTGTCACTTGAGGGTTCCCCTACCTAGCCTCAGAGACAGCTGTTTGCCGTCTTGAGGGGGTTAATTGGAAATAAATTTTCCCGAGAAATGTATAGTTTGGTATGCATGCTTTTAACCGAGAACCGAAGTGAGTAAGTTAAAGAAATAAAAGAACAAAAATTCTTACTGATTGTTTTTGTATGCACCGAAGTGCCTTACCCTGCATTTTTGTGCCACGTAACTGGAAAGCTGCAGACATTGTTGGACCTCTTCTGGTCATCGTACGAAAAACACTTTTGGGCCCTTACACATATGCGAGAGACATGGTAGGTCGTGAGACCACTTTCAGCCTCCTCCCAGAGGGAAGAAGCCACCATATCAGCTCACATTTTCACTTTCACTTACACAAACACACAATACAGGAGCAGGAGCAGTAGCACGAGCTGGAGCTTGGTTTCTGGACTTGGAATCTAATCCGGATTCTGATTCACCTGATGTCCGCTTCAATCGATGTCTGCTTCAACGGCAATCGCGGTCCGCCGAGCAATGTGTCGATCGAAAACCGTCTTCTTCTTTCTTCTTTTTAATGCATTTTATTTTGGAAATATCAGCGAATTATAATCTCAAAACGAGATAAAATGCTTAACCTGGTCATGTATTTACATATTTTATATCTAACTTACTGGCTCTGGGCGAGCATCGAAAACCGTCTTCAGCTGCTTCCATATTCTCAATGACTCGCCTCTTTATATGAAATGCTATTCTCGCGATCGATTGCGACCGAAGCCAAAAGGCCAAAAAATGCTTTGCAGCAAACTTCGAGAATTTCCGACTAACCAAACGGCTAACAACGAGAATGAATGGCCAAGGAATGCTTATGAAAGACACGTGCACGTAAGACTTAATCTAAGAACGCAGCTGCATTAACGAGATTCTGCGCTGAAACAGAAGGGAAAAGATTAGAACCCTACCTATCCTCGGGAGCACCTGCTGTGCTCCAGAGCGGTCCCCTACCTATCCTTAAGCACTTCTGTTTGAAGCACTCAAGGGGTCTCCCTACCTATCCTCAGGGACACCTGTCGGATCCGCTGAGCGGTCCCCTACCTAACTTCAAAGAGACCTGTTCCTGTTTGGCTCTCGAAGTCCTACACCAAGTCGCGAGCTAAACCTATACAGACTTCTCCACGCAGAGAGCATTTTACCACCGCCACAAAAAACAAAAAAAAAAAAACAACCGCCTATATCCTCCCGCCCGAATAACGCAAATGTACTGACAGCGATAAAAGCTTTCTACGTGGCTAAGTCTGCAATTTCTAAGCCCTAGATCTTTGCACAAGAATTTTGAAAAATCGACAAAAGTGGGAGAATTTTTTGGAAAATTAAGAAAATTTCGTGTTTAAGCTGTCTACCTAGCTATCTCCCTCCTAAACTGTCTAAACCTACTCTTGATCTGCATTCGAGCAAAACCAAAAATTGTGCAAAGATATTGGAATGAAGTAATTACACCGGACTAGCAAAAAAAAAAGCAAAACATTCTGAGTCCCTACCTATCTAAGCTAAGTGCCTGACTAAGTATCTCCTGCTTAAAGTGACTATTCCCTGTCTAAGGACGCCCCTATCTATACCTAGCTCTTTGGCTCTCCAAAGATTTACTCAAAATCTGCATCGCATCTAGCTATCCTAACTAACCTGTCTAACCTAACCATCCTGTCTAAGGTATTCTACCCGATCTGTTGATGTCCTTTGATAGAAACAATCCAGGGGGAACAGACATCCCGGAACCAAGTGCATGCATACCCTCAATTAAAGTCTATTTTCAAAGGCAAGTAACGATAGTCCTGGCCCGTGATAAGGACAGAGATTCCCAAGTGTTTTGAACGAAATTTCTAAGCCCTAGCTATGCCTAATCTAAGGAAACTAAGTCTGAGGTCTTGCATTGAAAAATATCAGAAACAAAAGCGTTTGCAACGATTGCAAGGAAAGTGTCGAACAACTAAGAATTAATTAAACAATTTAAAAAGCAACGTGAAGCAAGTCAAAGCCTAACAGAAGCTCCTTAAGCTAAGTTTAAGATTAAGTTAAGTCGCGAAGTATACTAGAAACCTCAGACACTTCTGTACAAATGGAGCTTCTGTATTTTTCTTAATACAAAAAAAAAAAGAAAAATATAAATAAATATGTTCAGGAAACGGCTTGCTTCTGTTGGACCGCTTGTGGTCATTGTTGAACTGCATTCCTGCATCTTTTCTGATCAGCAACAAAAAAAAAACACTTTCGGGCCCTTACACAAATCGCAAGAGATGTGGTAGATCGTGAGACCACTTTCAGCCTCCTCCCAGAGGGAAGAAGCCACCACATCTGCTTGCAACACACAACACTTCACTACTGCTAATCTGGTTCTTTGGATATTTCTAAAGCGCTGCCTGCCATACAGGATCTTGAGGAATACAGCAGTCAAACACCATCGCGAATGTCTTCGACAGCGAGGAGAACCCGAAAGGATCGCGAATTTCTTAAGTCTCTACAGAACCGACTATAGCAGCAATAAATTCAAAAAACGTCTGAAAGCGAAGACGAAAGTGGATCACGATCAAAATTCAAATCGAGTTCCAAATCGCAGACGAAACCAGAATCAAAATCGAGGCAACATCTTCTTGACCTGGCCCTTGAAGCGAGGTGCACATTAAGGAAACCTTGGCCATTACCGATCACCTCAGACGAAGCAGTGAGGTTTTCTTCGAACTCTGCGGACACGAAATTGCAATCAAAAGCAAGTTTTTGATCCGAGGATGAATTAAGTATCAAAAGCGCGACTAAACGAAGACTATCTCGAGGACAAAACTGGGCCCAAATCAGAAGCCACAAAATAGACCGAAATCTAGAGATCGTTCTCAGTTTGGAGGACGACCGATGAAACCGATGAAACCGATGAAACCGATGAAACCGATGAAACCGATGAAACCGATGAAACCGATGAAACCGATGAAACCGATGAAACCGATGAAACCGATGAAACCGACGAAACTGATGTCCCGGCAATAAAAGATTTTCCCCAAACTAACCCCAGGAGACAGAAAAAATTCACGTTAAGTAGAAGAGGCTCGAAAAATTAGGAATCCATTCCAAAGCCCCTTGTGCAAAGCTAAAGCTCTAGAATGAAAAAAAAAATGTTTCTAACTTAAGAGCGTTCGCTGTCTATACTAATCTACGCAGAAACTCAAACATCACTCTAAGAAGCGCCGAGGGGCTGTTCTCGAACTGCCACAGAATCAATCCATAGTTCTAAAAGCCGATCGCGCTTAAATCAATTTGAGTTCCTGCACAAAAACGAACAAAGCCAAAGCACCCGTTCGTTGTCTACTCTACTTCAAAGCGAAGCCATTCTCGTCAACTCCAGCACGTCTAGCTGCAACCACCAACTTCGGTGAACTATAACCTTACACCGAGAAGTGGGAGCGTCGACGAGCACGAAGGAGAAGTCTTCCGACTACAACTAACTACTGATGCTTACTGCGAGATTTCGAATAGTTGCTAAACCTGAAATCAACTACAAGAAAGAATCTACGGAGAGGTAACCCAAACATCTCTAAGAAGCGCCGTATGACATTCAAACTGCCACAAAATAAATTAATAGTTCTGAAAGTCACGCTAAAAGGAAATCTGAGTCCCTCTGCAATCTACACTACGAAGGGGGCATACGATTGTCCGTCTTAACTCGAAGGCAATCATCTATTTGCTATCTTGGAGGAGCACCAGTTTGTTTACAGTCACGAGCAACAACGGCGGAGGCAACTTCACATGAAGAGTTGAAGGCCCAGACAGGCTTAGAGGATGGCGCTTCCGATCGCTACGAACGAACAGGATGTTGTCTATCTTAATTCGATGCATATCATCCATCCGTCGTCTACTCTACTACTCTACGAGGGAAGTCTCAGTTCAACGTAATTCAGCGGAAGTCGAAGGAGAACACTTCTGACTCATATGATCGAACAGGATGTTGTCTATCTTAATTCGATGCATATCATCCGTCCGTCATCTACTCTACATTTCTACAAAATGGATGTTGTCTATCTTAACACTCAATCTACAGCGAGCGGATCAAATGACCCAATTAGATTTTTTTTTTTCAAACGTTCTTGCAACTACTATCCCACCACCATAAAAAGAACGTAAGTTTGCTAATTATGATGCTAAAATAGCTTTGGATTGGGCCACTGACCGTGCGGTAGTTGTAGTGTCATTACGATGCATATCATCCATTTAATAAACTACTACGAGAGAAGTGTCCATTCCATTCTAACTTCGTTCGACTGAATGCGCTGAATGGCTTCCAACTACTACTAACGAACAGGATGTTGTCTATCTTAACTTGATGTACATCATCCGTCCGTTGTCTACACTACGTTTGCGAGGGAAGCGCCTTTTCAGCTCTCGCCGCACGAGCTCTATTCAAGCATCTTCGGTGAAGTGCAATTCCGCACGACGAGCCCATTGCGCAAACAAGCCTGATGCTATCAACCACAAGACTGGCAAGGGAAACTAAATACTACTAGGGAACTAAATACTACGACTATCATCACGACTCGCCCGGAAAGTTGGACCTAAGACGAAAGAAAAAAAAAAAAAACTGAAAGTAGAAGAACAAACCTGAAAAACGATGAAACAAGCACACCAGAAAAGAGAGAGAAGTGAGAAAGCCCTACCTGAAGAAGATTAAGAACCTAAGATTCGACGAAGCGCGCCTGCCCGCATCATGCTAGCATGTAAATTTTCGACGCGGGAGTCATGACTCAAACGAATGTATATGTATGTGCGCATATAATAATAATAATTGAGTGGCACTACAGCCCATAACGGACCAGGGCCTAGCTTCTACAACAACTACTCGTGTTGTGCAATGCGCATATATAATATGTGTATATATTAAAAAACTATTGTGCATAGAAAAGAAATACTTAAGTATACTCATTTGAGCAGATCCCACCAATCATCAAGCCACTTGTAGTCCGCTTCTGTCCGGCACCTTCAACCATGTCAGCTACCATCCAGAAAGAAGGCACCACCAACCATCTCAGGCACCCTCGAAGACGTCAGTCAATATCAACTATCGCAGATGTGAGGTAGCGTCGCAGATGTGAGGCATCATCGCAGATGTGAGGCACCATCGACCATGTCATCCATCGTCCAAGAAAGGAGGCACCATCAACCATCTCAGGCCACATCGAAAACATCAGACACCACCATTGTTGCAGCCACCATTAATCGTCGCAGATGTGAGGCACCATCGGCATCATCACAGATGTGAGGCATCATCGCAGATGTGAGGCACCATCGCAGATGTGAGGCACCATCGACCATGTCATCCATCGTCCAAGAAAGGAGGCACCATCAACCATCTCAGGCCACATCGAAGATGTGAGGAACCATCAACCATGTCATCCACCATCCAGGAAAGGAGGCACCATCAACCATCTCAGGCCACATCGAAGATGTGAGGAACCATCAACCATGTCATCCACCATCCAGGAAAGGAGGCACCATCAACCATCTCAGGCCACATCGAAAACATCAGACACCACCATTATTGCAGCCACCATTAACCATCGCAGATGTGAGGCATCATCGCAGATGTGAGGCATCATCGCAGATGTGAGGCACCATCGACCATGTCATCCATCGTCCAAGAAAGGAGGCACCATCAAACATCTCAGCCACCATCGAAGATGTGAGGAACCACCGACCATGTCAACCAACATCGAAGACGTCACCCATCATCAAAGACATCAGCCACCATCGAAGACACCAACCATCAACCATCAGACATCACTGGTGGGTGGTGGTGACCCCAACATGCACCCGAGGACATGAGTACCTGGGAAAAAAAATCAGTAGACCCCAATTACCTCCGATGTACACTCTAGGACAACTCACGACAGACTAAACTCGCTCCCGCGCCTGGACCCCCTTATATACCCTCGGAGCGGCCTTTCCGGCCGCTCTTAATTTTCCGATATTTTTTCCCTTTTTTCACCTTTTTCCCTTTAAATGTTTGTGTTTTTCGATATTTTGGCTCTTTTATTGTATTTTTCGCACTGTCGGAGACTCAAAAACTGCTGCGGCCATATGCAGGGAGATCTGCCTAGTGATCTTAGCCATTTTTGAAAACATTTTTAGGTGATTTGTGACAATTCGAAGTGGTTTTTGGACATATTCCTGAAATCTGAGCAGATCTTAACACTTACTTTGGGACCTGGAAACACCAAGACTTACATATATACGGAAATCGTGGCGTAACCTATTGTTTTGTGCAGTTGACGGAATGCCATGAATGAATATAATGGCCTTTCTTTCACCAATAGAAGGTTTTCCTTTCCCTACACTCTTTTTTTCGAGGCATTGATCAGGGCCAGTGGCAGGTGCCTTCAATGGGTTTGCCACACAACACACACTCAATGGTCCTGCTACACTGCAGAACGATGTGAGAACTTTGTCATCTCATGTGGAGGTGATGTGAACAGTCTACTAAGATCGAACAAAGTTGATTCTCCTTGACCTTGTGGGGTTTGCTTATGGCACAAGTCACAGAATGTGGCACAAGTCACAGAAACTTTCTCCATTTATACCTTCGACTCGCTCTGTGCCTTGAATTCGGACACTGAAGGCTACTCGCAGTGGAGTGACTGACTCTTCTCTGAGCAGTGATGACCACTTTGTTGTACGAAGACGTTTTAAAGATGAAGAACTCTGCATGGCGGTTGGCAATTGGGTGCCACTTCAGCTTGCTACCGCTATCGTAAACCACTTCATCCCCATCACCATAGTAACATCCCCTCTCAATATATACATCCTCTTAAGATAATCGTTTCTTACATCAATTTGCCCCTTTCTCAATCTCCCCTCTACCACCCTCCTACAAATAAGCTGCATTGTACACATATGTAAATTATTCGGAAATGAATAATCTGTTTTTGTTTAAAATGCATCTACTCCTTTATTGAGCGCATATCCTAATCATAAATTTGGTAATATTTCATCACGAAATTAATTCTAAAGGTCGTAGTACAGGATGCAATGCAACGTATATTCTTCGTAAGGACACAAACCCTTCTAAGGGCAATTTCAGTGGGTCATTAATATCTCTGCCAAAATGTATGCAACAGAAACATAAAAAAATTTTCAAGAAAAATATATTTCTAAGAATTCGGCGCTTTTTTCATATGGACTTTTTTCAGTTTTTGAACACGAATACCGTCTAAACTAAGCCGATTAGACGCCCCTCCCCCACCCATACAATTTTTTCTTCTTCTTATTAAGATCTACAAAACTGCATCACTCAATCGAGGGGCCGCAAGTATCGGAATCTTGCCCCATCAACCATATCTTGAAATATTGGGTTGGCCTTAGTAAGTCAACTACGCTATCGTTATATTTCAGAAGTTTGCTAAGAAGGCTGGTTCGGGTGTAAATACCAATAGAGACGCAATTCTTTTGTATACTTTGTTTTATTGCAGTGGAAGTTAATTGTGACTGTCAGCGACCTCGCCTATCTCCTATTCGGCATGTAAAATGATAGGAGAGTCTTTCGGATCTTTTGTGAGACCTTCCGTGTCCAACAAGAGAAAAGTTTCGTGCCGAATAAAGACGGCCCCTGCTTTCGTGGTACATTACGCAAGGATAGTAAAACCTAATGATAGTAAGCATTTGTGCGCTGCCTGGCACGGTTTATATTATGCAGATGATTCCATCGTGCCATGTCCCATGTGGGAAAAAACATGACAATTGACAGCGTGCTTATTCTTGGTACCTGCATAACAGAAAAGCTTTGCGTTCAAATATATGATCCTATCTGCCAGGAAAGAGGATGAAGAAGAGAAAGTGCAATAAGCTATTGCCAAGATGTGAATGTAGTCCGGGAGGCCACAAAACGTCGACCGCATAGACCCAGCCACATCGATCGCACGGACAAAAATGTTTGAGGAAAGAGCACCTTCAAGCTCCACCCTCGAGGCTTAAGAAGAAGAGGTAGGCCGAACTTTGTCTCCGGTATAGAGAATAAGTGACCGTGTTGATTGGACAACCAAAGCAGTTTTTGAAAAATTAAGCGTTTAGATGTGTCTGGTCGAGGTTTGTTGACTTGACACGTAGTTAGGCAATTGCCCGTCCATTTACGCCTTAGAAACATACTACTCCTTAATGATCGGCGATGTACATATGGCGGTGAAGCCGCTCGTCGATGCCCGTTTCCCTCACTCATTTGACCATCATCTCCACAGGATTTTACAATTCTATCAAAGCCACTGCAATATTTATTCTGCACGTTTAAATTTTTTTAGGTTTTTTGTCGTTTTTCAAACATTCCATTGCAGTTCCGGTTTACCAGATGTTATTTATTTACGTCATGCAATTTCTATATTGAACTCCGACTGAACTTCCGTTATTATTATCGCTAGCGGCAAGTAAGTATTTGCGGTATTTATCCACCGGAAATCGATACGCACAAAAAGTCACGTTCTTCATGGGTGAGTATGCATTTTTTGCGCCCCCTCCACCAGCGCAGTATTAGTTTGACTTGTGGTTGGTCGCGAAAAAAGGGCCGCATCTACATAAGTGGATATTCATTAAATACACGCTGTAAGTTGCGCAGGTGAAATGAAATTTTAATTGAACCCTGCAGCGTTGTCAGGCGGTTACATGGCGTTTATTTGAAGTTCACCTTTTTGATGTTCCAGTTGTCAACTTAATTTTTGCACTGATGGTCTGAAATCTGTTTATTGACATTCCTTTCAATAATTGAATTGATAGTGCAGAGTTGAATGGAATGAAATTTCAAAAACATTCAATTTTCACTTGGGTTGGTTTTCTGATAAAGTCCTGAGTATGAAACTTGCCCATTTTTGACTCAGTTTTAAGCATTTATTACTTCTGTTGGGGTGTGCATCTGGAAAACAAAGTTTCATACGTCGAAACTCGCCTTTGCCCTCAAAATCTTTGATATCCTTCGAACATCTACTTTTCTTCAAGGTGCCGTGAATGAACAATTTGCATTAGCTCACGACTTCTCTCTCAACATACTTACGTTCGGGGTTTTTCTTCTCCTTCTTGTGGGGCTAGAGTAGGGGGGTGAACCTCACACACAAGCCTCTCCAGCTGCAAAAGGTGTTAAGCGAGTTGGTTAAGGTCCTTTACAACGGCACTACAGTTTCCCACTCTTCATTTCGACATCTTTCTGTCCGAAGCTTACGCCTCGTGATGGATAGTTGCCTTCATCCCCTGGTAAAACACTCGGATATTCCGGTCCTTCCGTAAAACCTCTTCAATTCGTCCTTTTGTAGACGCCGGTATTTTTTCCTTCTGTTAAATTCATAGAACTGACGGACTGGTAACGTCCGTAACGTAACTTCTGCCAAGTGTCGTTTTTAGTTGTGATTGCTTCCATGAATGCGACTGCTTCCAATTGTTGTCGAACCAGGGACAACTCAGGGGCATCAGCTCTGATAGCTCCTCTGATTTGTCGCCTGGCAGTGTAAGATTCTCTGAGAGCTTCAGAGAGATTCGGTCTACAAAGTTCCCGCCAATAGCGATCATAGTTTTTCGAAACCGAATTTTGCTCTTCTTTGTTGTTTCATAGCTATCCGTCATAGTATTCAGGAACCGAAACTACTGGGTCGCAATGAGATCAATTTGGTGGACGGTTGATTGATCAGGAGCTCGTCAGGTCCTTTAGTCTTTGTTGATGTAGGATGCCGATGTGTGGTCGCCGTGGCGTAGTGGTAAGTGCATCGACCGCGGCGCAGAAAGTCTGGGTTCGATTCCCGGACGGGACAGCTAGCATTTTTTCACGGCACCACCTCTTTCGAGTTGCTGACAACACTGAATGAGTATTAATTGTCTATGTAAAGTTTCTCAAGCTCGCCGTTCGGAATCGGCAAAAAACTGTAGGTCCCTTCTACTCGTGAAGAACAGTAGCATGCACAACAAGAGTAGTTGTTGTAGAAGCTAGGCCCTGGTCCGTTATGGGCTGTAGTGCCACTCATTTTTATTATTATGATGTGGGATGCAGATGAAACAGATAACTCAGAAACTTTTGCCTCTATTTCATTGAAAATGTTCTCTACCACTGCTACCAAGTACTGCTCTTTATTTTTAGGCGGATAATGGCAAAAGGGACAGATTGATTGAATCTGTCATACACGATATCTTCTGTTTGTTCAGTTTCACACCGTGAAGCTGCGCTTTTCATTTATCAAGCTGTTAGCTAGCGATAATCGAACCAGGTCTCAGTCAAATAAGAGCATGTGACAACCGCGAACTGGCTCAAGTGAGGATTCGCCTCATAATAGAGTCCAGCAGTCTACATTCGTTCTCGCATGTTTTGTCATGTAGGCTGAACTTTTCGATGCCTCTTGCGAAAATCTCGTCTTTGCCCAGGTTTGCAATTAAATCGAACGTCCTTCCTAGGAGATCACATGAGTCATCTTTGATGTCGTCATCTTTATCTTCCATAAAGGTGCGGGGCAAATAAGGCTATCTGAGTTGACATTCAGCTTAGGCTCTTCACTAAAGAGGAAACAAATTAAACCATTTGAAAGGTTGCCTGGATTAGAAGTGGATTTAGGGATGACATTGAAAAATGGACGAGTTCCACTATGAACACTTTCAGAAAGTTGCTGTGTGTTGTGACCTGAAATTCGTTACACTAGAATTTCCTTAGAACCTTAGGATACTTAAGCCAAGTCAAATTATGTTTAGATAGACCGAGTTTTGTGGCCGTGTTTTACTTACAGAGCTCATGCAGCCACCATTGCCGAGATAGTTAGTCAAGGTACGTCGATAAAAAATGGCCAGATGCTCGTAGGCAATTTAAAGGCTATGTTCTTTGTTGGTTTGGTTAAGCCAATGACGTACAATTTTTCTTTTTCGTCTAGTGGCATCACAGTTTGGTGTGGAACTGGGCCTCAACAGGCACCCAGCTCTTACCAACTGCTTCCAATTTCGTACCCCAGGTTGATTAATGTCCTAATACATTCGCGTGTGCCACCTTAGACAAGGTCGTCATCTCATGTCATCCCCAATGACTCAAACCCCTAGATTTTTCGGGCGGTAGCAATATTATCCATTTGCTTTTCTTGACCTAGCCATCTTAGCTTTGTAGTCGTAGATGCTTGAGAAGGCGCATAACACTGTACAACCGGTAAAGTTCATCGTTGTATCTTCCTTTCTAGAAGCTAGCAAGGCAAACAGAATCGAAACGAGTTCCTAGCACTGTTTTTACAGAACCAAGGGCTTTCTCATCCGTTTTCAATAATGTCCAAGTTTCTGTGCCATAAGACAGGACATGGATGATTAAGGTTTTAAACACACTCGAGCGAGGGCTTTGTTACTCAATTAGCTCTTAAATTCAAGGAAACACAGATTGGTTAGAGGGACTACCCTTGGTTTTTGTACTGTTGTTGTTCTTTTTTACAACGCGCTAAACTAAGTCCTTGTTTACCTTAACATTTAAGCTACTCATTACAGGCGCTATGTGTGAGACGTCGACGTTGATGTTGGCCGTCCTTGATCGTTGATCGTCCTTGATGATAGCATACATTTTTCCTTGCTTATAGCCATGTCTATTTTAGACATTAACATTTCATTCCCAGCAAAAGTGTCATTAGGCACTCCCTGTCGAAGTCTTGGAACATAGTCCCTTTGGTAAAGACTTGAGAGCCTTGTACGGTGTGACGATGACGATAACGTACCTTGATCCCTTATGCCATTTTTTGATATTCGGAGTCTCTTTACGTTTGTTACGGATATTGAGAGGAGACGAAGAGAGATAATTTCAAACTAATGCCAAAATTAGACGTAGGATGTACAAACCCAAGTTGATTTCTTAAATTTTTGCAACCAGTGGGTAAATTTGCGGCTCACACGTTGAAGATCCCAGATTCGATTGCGGAACTGAACTCCTCACTTTTCTCACGACACCATGTCTTTTGAGTAAAGAACAATTTTCAAGGAGTATCAATTGTCTATGAAAATCTTCATAAAGTTCGCAGTTCGGAGTCGTTGAAAAAACGGGAGGTCCCCTCTACTTGTGATCAATACTAGGAAGAACAACACGAATCGTTGCTGAAGAAGCTTGGCCTTGGTCCCTTGTGGACCACCTAATTTCTGTCCCAATGAATATATATGATTGAGAATTGGACTGCAAGTTCACTAATTTACGATATGTTTGATAACTGTCCTTCCTAAGAAGTATTTTGAAACGCTCTTCCTTAAATTTTGAAGGTCTTGTTCCGAGTTGTCGACGTAGAAGTCGCCGGTTTTGACCTTTGCAAAATATTTGTCTGCAGCCAGCTCGCTCATTACACCACCCCCCATACATTGGAAATGTCAAAGTCTGCTTAAACTTCCACATTTTTGGTCACAATGAGATCCGAACGAAGTCAATGAGATCTAGAAATTGGTCTAATTATTTGATCTTCTTTTAGTGTGTCTCTCTGTATAAAAATACTGGGCACCTGGCACATCTTAGGAAACACAAAAGCAATCACTTCCAATTTCACCAATTACGTCAAGGAAGCACCACTTAATGGATAATTCGACAAGCGCTCCTCGCTTAATATTGCATGAGCCACAGCAGAACAAGTGAATGTCTGAAATCCTTGCATTGCCTGTCAGCTATCTACGGACTTGTTGAAATATTGCCTCAGCCATCCAACCAAGATATCAACATCCAATCGATAACTGAGTGCCGAAGAGGAGACACCTGAAATGCACTGAAGAAGGATACACTCTTGGTGAAATTACGTTAACCATGCTGGAGTCTAGCGTGCCTGTAATCTACCGACGTTACTCCATTACCATCGAATAGTTGATTAGATTGTCCTTAATCGAAGCACTACATAAGCAGCAGTGCATATTAAACACCCCCACCCCGCCGCCGGCAACAGGAGTTTTACCCCGTCCCCTTGTCAGTTGCAAAACAATGGTTAAACTAAATCGTTCACCTAATCACCCGGCGGCAACTCCGGAAACACTAAAATATAATCCAATTAAATGTAACAATACGAGTACGTGCTGCCATCAGTGCACCTAACACTCAATCACGTCATCATAATCATCAACATCCTCGTCCGGGACATGCATATCCCCCGCAGCATGTTTCGTTGGCTACGGCTGCTACAGGATCTGAGTGCGTTCGATTACCCGATACCCGCAGGCGTTACATTAATTATAATTTATGTCATGTACAACACGAGCCGCCGTTATTAGTTTATAAATCTCGTTCCCCAGCTAGGACCCGATTACGGGGTCGACTAATTGATTTTAACAATTTCGTCCTTCACAATGTGTTCAATTTCACTTCCTATTTTGTTTTATTTTTTTTGTTCTGCTTTAATACGTCCTTGTGCTTGTGTGGAGTGTTGACAGACCGGCTTATACCAAGTCGTCATAAATTAGTCATTCTTATCTGAAAACTATCCCCATTCAACTGTCAAATGTCAAACTTGCGTCGAGCAAAGTGCGCGGCATGGCACGTGGTGGAGAAAAAAATGATAATTCCCGTGCCCTTACATGACAACTTACAGCACGCCGATCAAGTCGGTGAACCTTTGAGGACTTTAAGGACTTTCTCCTTCCATCATGGCGGGGTGACGGTGCACATGCAGAGAACTTTGCCGATTGTTTCGCTTCCTTCGGACTTGAGACCGCTCATCGAGATGACCCATGTTAAGAAAAGTTTTCCGACGTTATCGTTGGTCAAGATTTCTCGTTTTTTTTCTTTTTTGTGTCTCGTGACGGGAGCACTTATGATTTGAGAACTGTTGACTGTTCACATGATTTTTTTTGTTGCCACTGCCCATGAGGTTGGGAAATTGAAAAGCAAAGTTTGGCGATGAGGTGACGGACAGGGGAGAGTTGCTGCCAAAATTCTCTGATCGCTTGTTCCGATTAACATTGAGTCATCTCTGTGTTGGTGTGGTAACTTTAGATGAAATCAATTAACAGACTTTAGGCGTGTTAATATTATAGCACTTGGATCAGTAGGCTGAACTGGTGTACTGTTCCGGTGATGGAGGTGGGAGGTCTTAACTAAACGGCGGGGGGGATAACACACCCCATGTCAGCGTTTTATTTTTTTTTAATTTAAAAATGTTGCTCATACGCCTAAGTGATCGGAATGAGATTGTAAAACAGGCTGAAGGCATTGGGAAGGGGGATGTATCCATGTGCGTTGGTCCGAATTGCCTGTGGATTGTAATGGGGGACAACATCGAGGAGCTTTCCATGTGCAAGCGGTTCGGCTATGGGTCTCGAAATTTAACTGCACATACGATGGAGGGCTTAAGGGTGAACCGATGGACATTCCGAACGAGGCATTTATTGCTTGGGAGTTCTTGAAGAAAAGAAACGCAGCATATTTTGAAGAAATAACGATCAAAAGTAAGAAATTGCTTCGAGTCTGTTGGCATGGCAATGTAAATGTCTCCTTGAAGTATTAAGTTCGCTTTTATTTTTCTCGTGTACGTGTAGACATATTTTTCGAGCACCAGACAGTGGTGAGGAACGTGGTACTCAAGCTTGGCAAATATGAGACAAATGTATTGGAGGGGCTGAATGCATGTTGGCAACGTTTTGCATGTTTGCATCGTCTAGACATTCCCCAGCATTTTTGAGGACATCACATATGTGAACGCTGCAACTAATTGGTGAGTTGATACGCACACCAAAGATGAAGTCATTTTGACTTAATGCCAGACGCTGCCAAATGTCTTACAAATACCAAGCGCATTGATATTTATTTCAACTCCATTGGGCAAGGAATGTTTCCACCATTAGACTACCAGTGGTCCTATTGCTGCGAAAGCCTTTGCTGTGCCTGTCCTTAAGAAGCTTTCGTGATTCGAGTTACTTCATAAGTTGACGGTTCATCAGCGTTTCCATGGCCTAAGAAAGGAGGGATGTAAATGCTATAACTCGGTACATGGTAAGTGATGACGTTTCGCCATTTTTTGAGGCGGGCTTAAATAATGTCTTTTTTGTTTTTAAATAACAAGGAAGGAGTCCTGAAGTTTGGAAGAATATAAGTCAGCGCTTTTGTGTACATCTTAAGATCTTTAAGGATTCTTGAAATAAATTTGTCTCATAACAAACTTTTCGCCCAAAGTACAGGCGACGACAAAGTTTAATCTGGGAGCGTTAAGCTGGCTATTAGATGCACAACAGAAATCGAAAACGATACGGCATTTGGCATATTTCTCACAAATGTCCAGATAATTTTACTACTCTTGGGAAATTTAATTATTTGTGGTTCAATGACATCAGAATTTTCTAAATTCATCCGTCTGAGTTTTCTCAGACAGGATGGCTTTTTTATCTCCGGAACTCAACTCTCTCATACTAAAATTATGTTCTCTTAGCTGTCTCAAGTGATCAATAAAAACAGAATTTTTTACTTTGTTTGCTTAACAGCAATTTTTAATTGTTTTCTAACGGGATCGCAGCGTCTATGGCATGGTGGGTAAGTGCGTCGATCCATACGCCGAAGGTCTAGCTTCTATTCCCGGACGGAACACCTTGCATTTTTTCACAGCACCACCTCTTTCGATTTGCTGACAACAAAGAGCACAAATTGTCTACAAAATTTAAAAGCTTCTTAAATCTCGCCTTTCGGAATCGGCAAAAAACTGTAGGTTTCTTTTACTCGTGAGAAAGCAGAAGCACGCACAACGCAAGTATTTGTTGGCCTTGGTCCCTTGTGGGCTGTAGTGCCACTTAAGTATTATTATTAATGCTATCACACAGTAAGTGCTTGTTCTTCTGTACACCATGTCGTTTGATGGACAGCTCTCAATCGAGTAAGTGTCATTCGTCAAAGAGTTACTGCAGGCGTTATCTAGGTCCACCAATGTGTGAACATCATTTGCTGCCGTTGTGGCTATACGCGTACATGTTTTATATCTTCGGTAAATGTCCGGGAATATCGTTTTCCTTGACTTCAGAAATAGAGGTTTTCCCCTCAAGCAAGAATGTTTTGACTGACCTGTTGAGTGCTGCAAAATGACTTTGTTTTTCCTTCAACTCCAGGCTCAAGTGATTCATATAACGTCGACAGACCTCACTTGTGATCGTTTTCTTCGGTTGTAGAAGCTCAACTGATCAAGCAGCATTTCAGATCTTAGTTTGATTTCATACGATACCCAATTCCTTACCTTTAGATCATTCGCATTTTTTTCAAGCGAACAGAAAACGTTTATTAAGCGAACTCAAGTGCACTTGAAAGTTATGAGTGCACCTGTAATTTTTTTTTCGTCACTTTGAATCTCTCCAACGTATTTCATCTTCTACGTCAACAAATGTCTGCTATAGTCGAGTGACATCTATAAAAAAAACCGAAACATGTTTTAATATGAACACGTTATGCAATCACGTGTGATTTCATGTTGAAGACACCTTAAGTCGTAAAACGAATCGAAATCTTTCAGTAAACGAGACTACTCTTCAATTCAAAACACAGTAAAATGTCAGAACTCTTTGAAGGGCTATCAGAGTAAAAGAATTCGTTTACTCAGACCATGAGCAATTGTCCGGAAGGAAGTATGCTCGTCCGTTTAAAGTAGTTTCCCTGTATTTTAAAACTTGGTTTTTGTGTCCATCAATGAGCCAGATTGGGTTTCTAAGTACATTCTGGGAAAGTTTGCAAGTTAAGAAAAGTAGTAGAGAGCGTTTTTTCAAGCACTTTGTTTCAGAAAAAAATTGACTCTGTATATACAGGGTGCATATAGGGTCAAATGTAATTTTTTTTTTTTAAATACAGCAAAATTAACACGAACTTTTTCTTATAACAATAATTTTCATTAATTGAAAAATACAACCTCGTTCAATTGTCTGCCTCGGCTGGTGTCATAGTTTCCCAATTTGGCCAACTCCCAAAGACCTTGTTAATGTTTTCGGACTGTAGATCACTGACTACTTGCATGATGTTGACTCCTAAATCTTCTGCGGGTTGTTGGCATAACATAATTCTTATGACTCTCCACAAAAAAGTGAAACCAAAAGTGTCAAATTGCTCCCAGGGGACAAATTCAAATAGCAAGACGTGTAATAACACGATTTACGATTGTAGCCTGCAAATGATCGCTTGTGACATTGTCTTGTTCCGTCACTCACGATGAACTAGACGACGCCCAAGTTCATGTCTTTAGTTCCAGTAAAAAGAAGTCGGTTAAGATTGCGCTGTAACATCTATCATAAACATATTCATTGTTTCAAGCCTCATTCGAAGAAACATGGTTCATACACTTCAGAATCCACTTCAAACTGCTATAGTCTGTGGGAATTCCAAGATCCAGATGCATCAATTTCGTTTATTAAGGTAGCGGCCGACGTTAAGATTTGTCTTATAAAAAAAAGTTGACTTCTCGGCCAAAATCGTTTTTCAATTTAAACTGCCCTTAAGTTCAACCTGCGACGCTATAGTGAAGCAGATCGTCAAGCGTTTTCAATTGAACCTTGTAATCGAACAAACTGACATTTTTGTGCAAATTTCTCTTGATGATCGTGCCTGAAGAACTGAGTTGTTGAGATCGATGACGGGTTTATGTTCGTAAATGACTCGCACCCACGGCTACAGCAGTTGGAATAACACAGCGTTCGTTTTTCACTAAAATACAAGTTTCAAGAACTTTTTTGATAAACTTTTGTCCAGCAGTCGCGGTGGGGTCTTCATTTCGGCCAAAACGTCTTTTCATAAACCGCATTGGGGTACACAGCATGCACTTTAGAAAGAAGTTTTTAATATTTTCCAATGATGTTCCAGTTAAACGCTGATTTCGCTCCGCTTAAGTATGATGCTGACTATTTGTAAAGATTGCAAGCTAGAAACAGCTGTGGGTGTCAAAAAAAAAAAAAACCAAGGAATGGACGATGGACCACCCTTTTAATGACACATAGCTTTCATGAAGTATACCTTGATGTTAAAAGTCTAACTTAAGGGTTAGCACATTCCTTTACTTTCATACAATTTCTTATGTTGGTTTCCAAGCTTGTAAGGGGGCTAAATTTCATTCAAGCAATTTCCAGGTTGTTCCTGCTACAAGGGGATGTAATTAAATGCACCGACTTGAGCGTACCTTAAAACACACTCCAACTCTAACATATCGGTTTGAATTCGAGCAGAACATCTCTTTCCTATGTTTGCCAACAACAGTGAACCGCTTGCAACATTTCGATTCAACATAAGTCGCCTCACAGCTTCTCTTCCCAAGGAACGTCTTCGAACTAATCCCATCAAAGAAAACATCTTTATGACAGACATCCTTTAGAATTCTCATCATTCGTCCTCATCACTTACCAAGATCTAGCCCAGGGTCAAAAAGGAAACCGAAACAAAGCTACGTCAGGATAATGATCATAAATCAACACACGAAGAATGTATGTTAATGTTTTGCCAGCGAAAAAATAAGGAGATCAGAGCGACAAAAAATATGTTGACATAACTCAACTCCTGAGGTGTTGCCCAACACCGTCATAAGTCCTGCTCATCACCGCCAAGATGCCACCTTAACAAGAGAATGCATAGATTCACATAACAACGTCTAATGACACCCACAGCCGTACATTCGGCAAAAAGTCACCTATTGTGCCATGGCACCAAGCCCGCCAAAGCTATACATCATGTTCACACATCCTGCTCTGCGGCGTTGTCCTGTGGAACGTGTAACACCATTCAACAGGGGAAGAATCAAAATCGCAGTCACAGCATACCCTGCGTGTTCATGTTGTACACAACAATCGCATTCATTTCCAAAAAAAGGAAAAAAAAAAAACGAAACACAAAGCGTCCACAGTCTGCACGGAGCTCCTTAGAGGATGTGCCCTCCAGAATTTAGCACCGCCAGTATATTGTTTCCGGGATGTGTAATTTCGTTTCCATTGTTTATTCGTAATTTTTGTCCATACCCTTCCAATGCCATTACCGAACCGGATGTACACGCTGCACGAACAAGATGGATCAAGGGGCCCCCGGCTCTGCTTCTGCTGCTGCTGCTGCTGGCACCTGCAATCTTCCCTTCACACAATTGACGCCGCATTCTGAAGGTGTTCGGCGATAGTCAGCGAAACGAAAACAGGACCAAGGACCGCCACTACCGCGGGGACAGCCATGTGGGGGATAAAAACTGAAAACGAACACGTTTATTGTTTAGTATCTGAAAGTTCCAGAACTCAGCTTCGAATTATGTGTTTTAATATCACGTTCCAAACACACACACACACTCACCGGTCGGATGCTGGGAGAGATGTACAGAGATGTACAGAGCACAGAACACCGAGCACACAACAATTATTTATGACCAAGTGGGATTCACATCGTCGACGTCGTCGGTCGCAGTAACTGTGCTGTGCTGCTTCTTAATAGTCAGCGGCCGTATGTGAGGGGGGCAAGAGGGTGACATGGTGCAAACGGCTATAATCCCTCTCTGGAGGTGCACCAACCCATGCCAGGGATGCTGTCCCAAAGGCAATAGTGCGCGAGGAGCGGAGAAGAAATTATCCTCATGCCCGGCATGTAATTGCTCTGAGTGCATGAATGGATAGTATCATCTGATATGGGAGCTTTCCTCTTGGACTCCAGTTCGTGGATGACGCCCACTTATTATTATTATCACCGTGCCATGGACCCTGGGGCATGAGTCAACGGATGCGAGTGTGTGTGAGCGGGACTGGAGATATGATCTGAGGAAAACTACTTTCGCTCGGCTCCCTCGTCCTTAATTCTTTGGTTTTTTGTCGGCACAAGGATTTACTTGTGATTTAAGGCAGGTGTCAGGTTAACGTAAGGAGGGAAATGTATCAAGGAGCAGGTATGGCCATCTGCAATTAGCGGTGCAGTAAGAATGTGACGCGGTCATTGGCCGAGTTCAAGGGATTTCAAAGGATTACTGGGAAGTTTTCTTTGAAAATACTCGGTTTTCTATAAACTGAGAATGGGGATTGGAATTCATCCTGGAAGTGTAAGCTAAAGACTCTTATAAATAACCATTACAATAACAGAGAGACAGAAAGATCGTGTCCCTTAGCATTTCTGATCACACATTAATGTGGTCCTTTAAGAGCTTTCAGCTTCTTAAGTCCTCAAGATCCCAGGATGTCAGGTAACCTTATGTTCCACTGTGTTGCCAACATAAAAATGAACAAAAAAATACATGTGGAAAATAATGAAAAAATGTGTTGTTAACATATTCAAAGGATGCATACAGTTGGGCCCTTGAAAGCATGTATAAGTTGTTTTCATACCCAAGGCAAAGCCAAATAACAACAGATCACTTAGTTTATTCTTCATTCTTCTCCAAGCAGTGGGTAGGCTAGTCGACCAATATGTCCGATTACAAAGAGGGGTGACAACCCTACACACTCGGAAAATCGTTTCAATGCAAAGAATTCACCGTAGCCGCATTTTGAGAGATTGAAGGAGGCTGGAGTCTAAAGGGTACAAAGATTCACCTGCACATCAATCAAAGCGGTCACATCTAGACTTGGTAAGCAATTAAATAGTGACTCTACACCGGGTCGACTGCAGCCACTTAAGGTGGTTGACGGCTTTATAATTTGTATACTTCTCCATGGACAGTGATGTTATCTTACTTAGCAGCACTTATATCTGCAACTGACTGGATCGGACGCACAGTCACTCCACGTACGGATCGAAGGTAGCAACTAGTCAGTTGGTTGGCTTCCCCACTCTGGACACTAACTTCGAACTTTAAATTTCCCACTGAATTGTGGCGCTTTAATACTAAAACGTTGCTAACAGGGATTTTTCGATTATACAACATTTTAACGGCAATAAAGGCTCTGCGAGTGCTATCGACATCTCAGATAGTTCAACCTTCCGGTTAGATAAAATCTTATGCTGGGGTCCTGGGTTACAAAATTGTCCTCGGTTTTGAAAGGGTCTACGAATTTGTGAGAAAGAGAGCAAGTGGAGCCACTGACTGGTAGGGGGTGGTTAGGGCCTTTGAGTGGCATTGAGGAATCGCCCTTTGTCCTTATTCATGTATAGCTACAAAATATAGACATCGACAATGCTCACCAAAGGTGGATTGAATTATAAAACTTATGACTCAATACGTCCCGGTACTCATATATAGGGGGCGCCACTAACAAAAAAATCCTTTTTTTTAATAAGTACAAGCATTCAAATGATATCTGTCAAATTTTTATGACAATCTGATTATTAGGTGCTTTTTCTAACGTTACTTTTGCGATTCTTAAATCAATGGAAAAAACAGAATTTCGTGTGTTGATTAAACACCACTTTTCGATGGGAAAAGATACCGTCCAAGCTCACCAATGGCTTGAAAAGTGTTACACGGACTCTGCTCCATGATAAACAACTACTTATCGGTGGTATGCTTTAAGTGGTCACCGTGGCTTAGTGGGTAGTAACTCGACCCACAAACCGAACGCCTGGGTTCTATTCCCAAAACGGAACACTTCGCATTCTTTCACGGTTCTCTCTTTCGAGTTGCTGACAACACTTAAAAAGTATCAATTGTCTATGAAAAGCTTCTCAAATCTTGTCGTTCAGAGTCGGCAAAAAGAATGTAGATCCCTTCTACTCGTGAGGGAACTGTAACACTCACAATGCGAGTAGTTGTTGTAGAATCTAGGCCCTGATCCCTTTTGGGCTAGTGTCAATCAATCAATGCTGACTTTAACCGTGGCCGTACAGACACCAAGGATGCTGAACGCTCTCGCAGGTCAATTGAGGTGGTTTCAGCTGAAAACGTCAAAAAGGAACACAAAATCGTTTTGGAAAACCACAAAGTGAAATTGCATGACAAAGCTGATACCTTAAAGATGTCGGAAGGCAGTGAGTGCACTATTTTGCCTGATCATTTGTCCAAGGGAAAGCTGTTTTGGAAATGGGTACCACGTTTGCTCACAATTGGCCAAAAACGACAACGTATCAATGATTCTGAGAGCTGTTTGGAGCCAGAATAAGTAGGACTTTCTGAGGCGGAATGTTACAACGAATGAAACATGGATCCGCCACTACACTCCAGAGTCCAATCGGCAGCAGCGGAGCGGACAACAACCACGGTCAAAGCGTCCAAAACACAAAGGTAAGCTGGAAAGGTTATGGCATCCGTGTTTTTGGATGTCCATGAAATTTTATTCATCGACTATCTTGAGTAAGGCAAAAGAATCAACAGCAAATGGCATTATTGGTGCATTTGGAGGAAAAAACTAAAAAACTTGTCCCACAGGTCACCTACCATGGTCAAATTGCACGAATTGGGTTATGAATTGCTTCCGCACCCACTGTATTCTCTAGATCTGGCCTCCAGCCGCTTCTACCTCTTTTTAGACCTAAAAAAATATGGCCCGAATGAGGAGGTGATCGCCGAACCTTAAGCCTATTTTGAGGCCAATGATAAATCGTTCTATAAAAATGTTAGAGCGTCGATGAACTGATTGTGTCACTTTTGCAGGAAACTTTGTTCATGTCGAATTTTGTCTAGAAAATGTGTTTTTATTGCTAAGTGCTTTGACTTATTAAGTGATGTGTTACATTATCAAGGCAGTTTTGCCAAAAAATTAGTCCAGTCAGACTAGGCAAAAGTGACAAGTGTTTAATTACAGGCGTCCTTACTGGGCACGGTCTGATGGTGAAGAAAAGCATTCATTAAAATGAATAGGGTTACCGAAATTAAGAAGAAAATGCAGTGCCCAGGAACCTGCCCGTCACTTGCAATAACTTCTACCGGAAACACCGAACTCACTGATGACGAAGCTTAAGCTAGACTTTAAATTCAAAAAGGGAACCAAGTGGTCTTATTCAGTATTTCATAAGCAGAAGGAGAAACAAAAAATGACAATTCATCGGTCATGAGGCGTCGAAATGATGGCACTACTGGTCTTTACCTTACCTCAACCCAACCTTGGCAAAAACATTACTTCCTGATTAATGATCAACGAGATATCTTTACGGATATCGTCATTTCTTCCGAAAACTAGTCAGCTACCAAATCCCTGGTTTGTGTCCAGACATCCCTGATCTGCAACCTGTCTCTTAGCGAAAATTCGAAATACTTCAATTTTCTGGGTGCATGGATACTTTGTCATTCCGGGGAATCGCAGAGCCGAGGAACTCGCTTATAGTGGCACCATCTTGCTCACCATCCAGCTCACTATCTTGCTCACTACCTCTGAGTCTTAGGTTTCAACTTAACATCTCCTTCAGCTGGACACGACTAATAACACGAATCATTGCAGGTCCCAATGCCCAACAATTCGTATCATCAAGCTCATCAGGCCCAAACTAAAGCCTTGTCGCTCTCCGTGCTTCATCAAAAATAGTGCTCATTCGATGCAACGGCAGTCGGTCCTTCTGCAAAGTTGTCTGCCTTTTCTCTTCACCGTTACTGACATCGGATGCAGGTTCAGTCAAAATGTTATCTTCCCCGTCAGCAACAACCAAATCATGTTGCCTGCCATTTCAACGTCGAACCTCTTGGGCTGTTGATTACCAGCTACCTAAATGCCGGCAATCACATTTCATGTGTGTAGCACACTTCCTAAACATCTGGCCACTCTCCACTTTCTGATACATCCCCTCAAGCCAATCCCCAACAGACGCACGTCGTGCCAGCCCAGAAATGTTCCACCAAATGACCATCAAGTCAACCCAAGGCGCCATTAAATTGACGTTTACATCTCCGAACGGGTTTCCCCATTTTTGACACGCGTGATCATCATCACGCCTCATTTCGCCGCAAAACTACCGCCGCGCTGCATTTTACTGCCACAGCCAGCCACAACGAAGAAATTTGAACCGCTCGCATTTAATGGCCGTGTCCCGCGCCCGTCTTTACAGCCGCAGAAACCGCAACAAGGCCGCCAATACATGTCGTTGTGTGCAGCGTTTCCGATTTCGTTTTGTGCGGTTTGTTGCATCAAATCGAAGGACGTCGGATATAAAAGTCCGAGTCTCGAACTCTGCTGTCAAAGTTTCCATTCCTTTTGTTGTTTATCGCCTCCGTTCGGTGGCGGCGGGTTTTCGTTCGGCTCGCCTCCTGCGGCTGCTGGCATGTTTTATAAGCGCTCCACGACCGACCAGGATCTCTTGGCCTCGACTGTCCCTTTAGTGCTGTCATTCGGGTTGGTCCATCACACGCTGTATCTCTTTGCCGGCACCATAACCAGCAGCGGCGAATGACACATATTGAGCGGAAGCCGGGAGAAAATCCTCTGCCGCAAGTCGCCTTGAGTCGTTGTCACTGTCGACCCACAAGGGGGCCGGCTCATGCTGTTCCACAAGCGGACGTACACCCAGCCGGTTGGAGTAATAAGTATCGGGCATTTATTGGGTTCAGACCGCCCACCGTCCGCTCCACGGCTCCGTCACCCATTGTCCAGTCAGGCAGTGATGTGGTAAAAAGGGTTAAGAAAAAAATTTAAACGTGACCCCGAGCAAATGATTTGGATTCCAATTCAGATCGGCGCGAAGGCGACGGCGGCGGCGGCAGGCGGCAGGCGGCATGAGGATCGAAGCGCTCCTGTGCATTTTCGAATTTCCGTGCGGAGCGGTTGGTGGGAATTCATATCCTTTTGTTGCATCCACAGAGTTGACGCTTCATCGTCCGTTCGATGGGCTGGTGCATTCTAAAATAGCAAAATTTGTACATGCTGCGCTCGAAGCACGGTTTTGCATTTTGATATCCTTCCCTGGCGGTTCCTGTGGTGGTGTGTTTTTTTTTTTGCGAATTTCTGCTTTTTTTTGATTCCTTTTCTGTATCGTCGTCTGGCTTTCGGTATCCGGGCGGCTTCTCATTCTCCGAAATCAAGAATTTCGAACCGGAATGCAACCGATGCCGCATGCATGTGTGGCCTAGTCTGCGGTTCCCATGCACCCTTTGGAGAAGATACCTTCCTATCACCAACCGCTGCACAGGGCGTCGGAGGCGATGAGGGAGGGGCAGGGAAAAATTCAGAACAATCCTATAGGAACAAAGCAAGGATACGTGACTTGAATTTATTGTGACTCCTATTCTATTACTTCGCTGTAACCGAGGGGAATCAAGGATCTTCGGTCTACAGCTGCACACATTCATGGCGCTTCTCGAATATTTCGAATTTCAGGGAGGAAATTACAGGTTTTTTTCTTCGTTCGCTTGTTCGTTTCGTTTTTGACGCTCCCCCAGCCGCCCCCTCCCCCCCTTTTTCGCGCTCACCCACTTTACGACGTTGCTCTTCGTTTTCTATTTATTTATTTACCACCGCCACCCGTGTTGCTGCCTGTCTCCTTTGCCCCCACCCCCCTGCCACGGCTTCAGTCCTAGTGTTTGCAAATTTCTTCCCACAAAGCGGGATGGAGGCCCAAGTCAATGGGAGAGAGAGAGAGAGGGAGCTAACTGAGCTGGCTTACAAGCCTGAGACCCAGATAAGATTCTATGACTGAATCTCACTGGTGGTGGTGGGTGGGGTGGTTGTTGCTGAGGGTTGGCTGCATCATAAATAAATAGAAAATGTTTGCTTTACATGGAGTTTGTGAGAATTTTTTCTTCCCTTCGTTTGACCCCTTTCTCCAATTTGTGTTTTTTTTTTGGGAAAGGTTTTGTTTTTGTTTTGCTGTGGTTCGCTTCTATTCGACGGCGGTGGCGAGATGTCTAGTGGTCCTGCTGTTGCTGCAGCTGCATGGTGAATGCAATCCGATGAAATGTGGCCAGCGAATGGAATGAATTTGAAATTACCTGGATGTAGCAAGGAATACAAATTGAGAATTTCGTGGCGAAACGAAAAGGAATGTCCAACGCCGAGTCGGGGGGCTGCCATTGGATGGGGTTGGCTAAGTTTGAATTAAGAATTTCCAATTGGTGGTTTCTAATGAAAGGCATACAGAAGAGCTTGCAGATTGGCGATGAGATGTTTGGGAACTGTTCGTTTATTTATCGGTGAAAGGAGGCAGTGGTAGACATGTCGGATAGGTTTTTGCACTGGATATGGTGATAAACCGTCTGTCGGTTCAGAGCTGAATGCTAGCAAAGGTTAATGGGGCTGATGCCACACTCTCACTTTGGAATACCAAGTCAGTTGTGGGCTATCAAATGATAAACATCTTTCAGAGCTGTGAAGAGGATTACATTAGATTAAGGTGGAAGATGCTAAGTCGGACTCAGAGCTGCCACTCCTGAGAAGGTGGGACAAGCCGTGATGGATGCGAAACTTACAAAACCACTTGATACCGGCATGAAATCTTTGAAAGTCTAAAACAAAAGTGCTTCTGAGGCAGCGTGGACTGTTTAAGAGTTGACCGCGAAGGAATTTGTAGCTCAGGCATCCTAGCGGGGCAGGTGTAGAGCTGATGTGAAACAAAGTCTGACTCTTGTTCATCAGAGCAACTTAAGTGGCGGATGAAACTCAGCGATAAGCAAGAAACATTGAGCTCCTGGGTCTACTTGCACTACTGCAAGAATAGCTTGTGTGTATTGGAAGTATTGGGTCAGATACGATTATTGAGAGTTATTCTTCTTCATATGATACTACAGCCTAGGATGAACCTGTTTCTCCACAAACAAGACTGTCCAGCTCCAGCACGACCTTAAACCAGCTATTTCCAATATCGCACTCAAAGTTGATTGAGGTTCTTCCCCACTTCCATCTTGTGAGGGACCATCTTGTCCCTCGACATCCTCTATTGCGTTGTCACACTAGTTCAGAGTTCGAGACTGGAACAGTGTTGTCTTCAAATGGCCAAGCCACCGTCATCGTTGAATCCGTAGATGTCTACGGGCTAGACTCACAGCCCGTAAAGTTAGTAAATCGACGCAAAAGATTGAACGGAAGACTTTTCTTTCAAGATGACCAAAGAAGGCTCTTTGTGAATGTCTTGTTTTCTGCACCATAGATGTGAACAGGGATGATCAATATGTTCTGTAATGCAAGCTTGGTCCTTCGAGAAAGAGGTTCCAATACTCAATTGCGTCTTGTGCCCAAAGAAAAAGCAGTTGGCAAGAGTTGTGCAGCATTTCCGTACTGAAGGGGGAGTCCTTTACTAACTCGAAGATATACCTGCCTAATGCTACGTCACATGAGACATTAGGAATATTGAGAATGTTGGGAATTTGATGACTTATGGTGTAACTGGGTATACTAAAAGTAAAGGAACCGCAAGTAGAGTAATGAACGGGGCCTCGACTATTTCTAAGCGGCTCTTTTTTTTGCTCTTTGCTCATTGCACTTGTGAGCTTCCACTTAGTATCTTCATCTTACTCGGCTGGCAGTACATACTGTTCAAAATAATATTGACTTTTCGAGGATTTTCGATCCATTCCACAACTTTTTGGGAAGCTTTTCGGCTCTATGCCTCGAGGGTTCCACTCTTATATCAGTCATGTAATGCTGGGAGATATGATATTGAAATTTGCTGTCACTACAGTCCATAAGGGATTTAAGTTCAACTTCTTTAGGAATTACTCGTGTTCTTCGTGCTACTGATACATCACTGGTAGAGGAGACCAATAGGGTCCTTCGAATCCGGACTGTGAGATTTGTGACGCTGAACAAAGGGAGTAATAAGCTTAAGAAAACCTTCAGTCGCTTAATCGTCCATGAGGCCTTCAGTGTGTGAGTCATCGCACTAACGGACATAGATTTTGACAGATAATTGGACTAAGATTAGAAAACCTATTCAACAACAACATAAAAAACAGCGTGGGCAAGAACTTAGGCAAGAACTTAGGAAAAGTTTAGAATAGGACTTTGAAAAACATGTGGAAGAGAACTAAAGGAACAGTGAGCTCTGAATTCATCTTACAAATGCAACTCGAAAGAGGTGATGCCTTGAAAAAATTCGAGGTGTTCCGTCCGGGAATCGAACCTAGACCTTCGGCGTGTAAGTCGACGCACTTACCCACTACTCCAAGGTGACCACCAGATTTCAATGATGGTCAAAGAAATTTGTAATCCGATTATGAATGTTTCTGAACAAAACAAGTTTACCAATAAAGCATGTTTCAAATCATAAGATGATTGAAACAGGGAGAACAGCAAGAAATTGGATAAAATTACAAAGGTCCGACTTCGACTAACATTTTTTTCGAGCGGCACTTTATCTGTCTCTTCGTTACACATGCCCATACTGGAGCTAAGATATTAATAACATTTCACTTACGGAAGATGTCAAGGTCTACTTTATGAGCTTGCTTGCTTTTCGGTACCATTTGGCCAAATTTTGCAGTGAAACAGAGGATGTCTACACAGTTTTTCTGTATATACCTGAACATTTTTGAACACCAAAAGGTTCGTACAAAACCACAGATGGATCTAGTAACTTTAAATGTGAAGTCTAAATTCAAGAAATGTTCTTATTTCTGCGTTTGCCGCAGTTGTCAAGTTTATGTCAGAACCAGTGATGCCATGTTGTGGGTATTCTGCCGATCCTAATAAAGGACATTTATATATCCTTGAAAGCGCAGAGATGGGTACTATGCAATATTGACTGAACCACTTACAAGTGCGGAAGTAATATGCGATCCCTCTACACGGACGGCGCTTATGCAAGATTCGTCAGAAATTCCTCGTGTGAAAAGTGATAACTTTTAAAAATACAATCAAACTACGAGTTTTTTTTGTAGAACTCTTCTTTTGTGTACGTGGGGGAAAGTATTGCCGATTTGATTGGAATTAGGCCATACAGCAGTTTGTTCTCGAACGAGTTCACCAATCTACGAGTAAGTTAGACTGTATACTTGAATAACTTTAAAAGCAGGCCAAATTATCTAGCAAGCTGAGCCTACATTTGTAGCTTAATTCCATCCTCAGCTTAATGATGACACTCTGCACTGCTCAAAATTCAGTATGGGAATAGGCATTCAGTCAATTCTTAAGCAGTTAGGAGAACTCTCAAAAACAAGAAGGAATAAATGAAAGAAAAAAGAAGTTTCTCCGAAAAACAAACTTAGTAAGCGGGCCCTTGACGTCTCAAAAAATTTGTTTCCTGATTAGCAAGAGCCATGTAAAATGGAAGCATGTTTCCAAATCACTAGAAATTTCAAAAATTTGTTGCCTAAATTTAGCCTTCACTCAAATACAAGTTTTGGGCAATATCGTGGATTTTGTCCGTTTTTCTTAAGAGTGGTGTGGGCTGATAGATATCTAATCGGTCTGGAAAGTCTGGCATCACTACACAAATCTTTAGCCTCTCATCTCAGTCCTTAGATGAAACAACTCAAATCAGATCTTTCCTTTCACAATTGTTGTTTCTACAGCTTTTCATTGTGAGACTGAGACAAGTACAAAACGCAATTTGTATCTGGAAGCGACAAAGTTGGCACTATTCGCGTCTGAAAATTCCCTTTTATTGTTCCCAGCAAAGCAACACGTATTGCATCAGAGCTAGTTATTCAATAAATATTCAAAAAACCCTTATTTGATGGAAAAATCTAAAATGAAAATTATGTTACGTGTCGCGACCACATGCGTCTTAACTCTCCGAAAGAACACAGCTCGCCCCCGGACTGCGTTCCCTTCGATGAATTTCGCGAAAGTTAATCGTAAAAAATATTTTATTGCAGCATCAGTTGGCACTGCGGGAGATAGTGGCACAGCTCTCGTTAAAATCGGAAAAGCTGCTGTTTCCAGCATTTCAGTCTGATAAACTATTGACATCACCCCAGACCTCCTTGCTGCTGTGCTCACCGTTTTATTTTCATTTTTATGACTTGCACTTTTTTCGCAGAATGGCTGGGAAAATGGTGCTGCCCTCCTAAAGGTGCAGAGGTGTGTTGAATAAACAAATATGTTCCTTCACGCTCGCCCTCTTCGTTGAAGGAAACTTGCCGTGCCGCTCATCGAGGGACTAATCAATGCCAAAAGTCCTCTACACGACACACTTTCCTGTCAACACTAATCACGCTTCCCGTACCGGATCCGTCGGGGATGATGTGTCCTAAGTGACAAGGAGTCATGCCGAAATGTGATGTAGGCAAACGTTATCTGCAGCTCTCGGGTGTAGTGCCACTTAAGCCCTCGTGTTCACCTCGTGTTCGGGAGACTTACAAGAGTGTTCTTCGTGTATTTTTCACTCGTGCGGCGTCCTCACCAGGGGTGGCAGTCAGCAATCCTTTCGGGGAGCTTTGTTCGCTCCGTACGAACGTATATACGAATGAGAGTGTATGACAAACGGCAACAGGAAGATGGATTATTCCTTATCAATCATATTATATTCGCACATTTTTGTCTGTCAGGATTTGCAAGGTGTATCCGAGTTGGTTGTTCCGCTTCTCTGAAGTTGTTTCAGCATGTTCATACGTTTGTATATGCGGGGTGAGCAAAAAATGGAAATGGAAAAATTCCAGTGCACTTTGAACACAGACATCTGCACTGCTGTGTCTTGTTTTGCGTTGTTAGGCAATCAAGCGAGACTGGAGAGCCAGGTGAAAGAAGATTGCAACTTCGCTCAAGAATCACAAGTAAACGTCGTCGCAGCTTACTAAAAGATCGTCAAAAATAAATAAATTTCGGTATTGCTTCAAGACGAAAAAAAGGAAGTTGAACAAGACAAGCAAGTAGACCTGGTTCTGGATAGAAATATATCTGAATTTTATTTCATCCAATGGGCTGAGGTCAGATGAATTAGATTTCGTGGTACGTTTCGAACATTAACAAATTTCAAGTGTAATGTGAGATGATAAGAGAAAATGGTGGCAAAATTTTAATTTTTAAGAACCTTTGGCACTCCTTGGATTGAAAAAGAGTAAAATCCACAATTTGTGATTACTGTCTAGATAAAAAGCACAGAGTGTGATTGCGCATGGACCCTCCTAAGTGTGCGAACATTTTCCCAACATTTTCAAAGACACCAACGACGTCGGATTTCAAAAGACAATGTAATCTTTCTATGAGCTCAAAGGTGGCTTGAGGAGAGTTGCAAAATTTTCAGATCTACATCCTACAAGACTTAAACTTAATGGGTCACTCTGAAGTACAGGATTTAGAAAGCTAAATAAAGGAAGAGTAGCGTTGAATTTAAGCAGAAGATTGCCGAAAGCTTCTAAGCACTATTAGTTACTCCAGTCAGAAAGGAACAAAGCCCCCCAACAAAATTTGTGTTATATGCTTTTTTTAAAATTGAGAAGTTCCCATCTTTCTGGGAGTTTCCGAATATCATGTCTAGGAAATGAGAAATCTCTGGTATTGAGCCATTCTTCAATAACTTCAAAGACCCGAACATTTAGCTCCTTAATCGTCTTGCATCCGTCGAAAATGCTTGCTGTCGAAATGAGGGTGGGGGATACGACGTGGAGTAAGAGATCAAATTTTAACATTTTCTAATAGGTTTTGACAGCTACAGCCAGGTGAAGCTGCACGATATTATGTTGAAAAAAAAAATCCTTTCGGTCGTTTCTGACCGTATTTCACGGCTCAAACGCATTACTTGCAGTTAATAATGTTTCCCATCAACTGTTTTGCACGGATGTAGCAGCTTATAGTACACCACAGCTGTCTGGTCTCACAATATGCAGAGTATAACCTTTGAATGGATACCCGTGGATGTGGTCATTGGCGTCGATGTGGACGATGATGCATGTTAACGCGCCTTTGCCTAATATTTTATCTTCTTGAGGTTATCGTCGTATATCCACTTTCCAATTTCAAGTCACTATCTGAAACAGTTCCGTGGTGAAAAACCGCATTTCAACATCTTTTGGTTTCAATTTGTACGCCGCCTTATTTCCTCGCATCTGAATTAATCCAAGTTTTTCTAACCGAAGGGTGTCACTCACAAAAATTCTGCGAGTTTACTTTGCATTTGGCACGGCTTTTGAACTAGTCAAGCCTCCAATTCCTTATCTTCAAACTTTTTGAGCTGTCCAAGACGCTATTTGCCTTCGACGCTTAAAGCACTACTTTTGAAGCTTCGAACGCAGTTTGAACATAAACTTGAGTATGGGCTAAAGCAGACCGAATGCATGTAATTCGATGGGCTCCAGCCCCTATTCACCACGTCACGGCGATCACTTCAACAGTGAGCAAACGAAGGAAAAGTAAAAGAGTAGAACAAGGTACAACTTCTCTGTAACTGCTTATAAGTCTTTAGGTAATCAATCTTTGAACTTGAAATATCCCATCCCAAATGGATGTCACTCTTTTATACACCTTCAATCTAAAACCTTTATGGATGCAGAATAAACACCGTTGAACACCAAATCTGTGGAGGCATAATGTAGGTCCGATATGCTTATCTTTGTCCCTATCTAAGGTCGGGGATGGTCAACATTTCTTCTGACTAAGCGCTTAATAATTCGCTCGGGACTCGTCTTTACAGAAGGGCAAGACTGAACGTTCATTTGATTGGTGATTTGATTTACGCCAAGGGTCCATGGTCCCACCATACTGCACAATGTTAATTATAAGTAAGACTTTAACGTCAAGCTTTTTTTTGACATTGTAAAGAGGACATAAAGGGTGACTTTTTAGCTTTTATCTCTTTGGCAACACTGGCTTAAACAGCTGAAGCACTTTTCGTGTTTTTTTTTTCACTGTCAAACATCTTCAGTTTGGTTTATAACTTAACCATGAATCGTCTTACAAACGAACAACGCTTGCAAATTATTGAATTTTATTAACAAAATGCGCGCTCTGTTAAGAAAGTTCACCGTGCGCTTCTTCCATTTTATGGTCAGTTTAACCGACCCACTGAAGCGGCTATTCGGGCTATTGAGACTAAATTTTGGAGAGAATATCAGCCAGAAGCATTGCAAGAGCTACCAATGCATCCAGAAAAAGTCACAGTTTGGTGCGGTTTATGGGCTGGTGGCATCATTGGACCGTACTTCTTTAAAGATGATGCGAATCGTAACGTAACTGTGAATGGTGAGCGCTACCGTGAGATGATATCTAACTTTTTTTTTTTGCCCAACATGCAAGAGCTTGACTTGCATTACATGTGGTTTCAACAAGGCCGTGCCACATGCGCATCAATGGACTTATTGAGAGGCCAGTTCGGTGAACATTTTATTTCACGTTTGGGACCGGTCAATTGGCCGCCTAGATCGTGCGATTTAACGCCTTTAGACTATTTTTTGTAGGAGATTTCAACGCTCAGCTGGGAAGAGAAGAAGTCTTTGCTAAAGTCATCGGAAGACACAGCCTGCACGCCAACAACTAATGAGAATTAGTCATGACTGATGACTAATGACTAATGAGAATTAGTCATGACTGATTACTGATGACTAATGACTAATGAGAATTAGTCATGACTGATTACTGATGACTAATGACTAATGAGAATTAGTCATGACTGATTACTGATGACTAATGACTAATGAGAATTAGTCATGACTGATTACTGATGACTAATGAGAATTAGTCATGACTGATTACTGATGACTAATGACTAATGAGAATTAGTCATGACTGATTACTGATGACTAATGACTAATGAGAATTAGTCATGACTGATTACTGATGACTAATGACTAATAAGAATTAGTCATGACTGATTACTGATGACTAATGACTAATGAGAATTAGTCATGACTGATTACTGATGACTAATGACTAATGAGAATTAGTCATGACTGATTACTGATGACTAATGAGAATTAGTCATGACTGATTACTGATGACTAATGACTAATGAGAATTAGTCATGACTGATTACTGATGACTAATGAGAATTAGTCATGACTGATTACTGATGACTAATGACTAATAAGAATTAGTCATGACTGATTACTGATGACTAATGAGAATTAGTCATGACTGATTACTGATGACTAATGACTAATGAGAATTAGTCATGACTGATTACTGATGACTAATGACTAATGAGAATTAGTCATGACTGATTACTGATGACTAATGAGAATTAGTCATGACTGATTACTGATGACTAATGACTAATGAGAATTAGTCATGACTGATTACTGATGACTAATGACTAATGAGAATTAGTCATGACTGATTACTGATGACTAATGACTAATAAGAATTAGTCATGACTGATTACTGATGACTAATGAGAATTAGTCATGACTGATTACTGATGACTAATGACTAATGAGAATTAGTCATGACTGATTACTGATGACTAATGAGAATTAGTCATGACTGATTACTGATGACTAATGACTAATGAGAATTAGTCATGACTGATTACTGATGACTAATGACTAATGAGAATTAGTCATGACTGATTACTGATGACTAATGAGAATTAGTCATGACTGATTACTGATGACTAATGACTAATGAGAATTAGTCATGACTGATTACTGATGACTAATGACTAATGAGAATTAGTCATGACTGATTACTGATGACTAATGACTAATGAGAATTAGTCATGACTGATTACTGATGACTAATGACTAATAAGAATTAGTCATGACTGATTACTGATGACTAATGAGAATTAGTCATGACTGATTACTGATGACTAATGACTAATGAGAATTAGTCATGACTGATTACTGATGACTAATGAGAATTAGTCATGACTGATTACTGATGACTAATGACTAATAAGAATTAGTCATGACTGATTACTGATGACTAATGAGAATTAGTCATGACTGATTACTGATGACTAATGACTAATGAGAATTAGTCATGACTGATTACTGATGACTAATGACTAATGAGAATTAGTCATGACTGATTACTGATGACTAATGACTAATGAGAATTAGTCATGACTGATTACTGATGACTAATGACTAATGAGAATTAGTCATGACTGATTACTGATGACTAATGACTAATAAGAATTAGTCATGACTGATTACTGATGACTAATGAGAATTAGTCATGACTGATTACTGATGACTAATGACTAATGAGAATTAGTCATGACTGATTACTGATGACTAATGAGAATTAGTCATGACTGATTACTGATGACTAATGACTAATAAGAATTAGTCATGACTGATTACTGATGACTAATGAGAATTAGTCATGACTGATTACTGATGACTAATGAGAATTAGTCATGACTGATTACTGATTACTAATGACTAATGAGAATTAGTCATGACTGATTACTGATGACTAATGACTAATGAGAATTAGTCATGACTGATTACTGATGACTAATGACTAATAAGAATTAGTCATGACTGATTACTGATGACTAATGACTAATGAGAATTAGTCATGACTGATGACTAATGACTAATGAGAATTAGTCATGACTGATTACTGATGACTAATGACTAATGAGAGTTAGTCATGACTGATTACTGATGACTAATGACTAATGAGAATTAGTCATGACTGATGACTAATGACTAATGAGAATTAGACTAATGACTAATGAGAATTATTCATCTAGACTAATCATTAGTCATTAGTCATTAGTAATCAGTCATCAGATGACTAATGACTAATGACTGATGACTGATGACTGATGACTAATGACTAATGACTCCGGTCACAACGAAAGAGCACGAGAAGCGCGCGGTCGAGGAAATGGAGAGGTGCTATGGCAGGAATGACGTCCGAAATTTTTACCGCAAGATAAAACTGTTATCTGGCGGTTACAAGCCTCGGACTGAAGCCTGCCGGGACCAAAATGGCCAACTGGTGGTAGAGGCGCAGCCGGTGCTGAAAATCTGGAAGGATCATTTCTGCAGACTCCTAAACGGCGATGACGACACAAGTCCCGCTGTTAGGCAGAATGTTCCACTCAATTTGGACGACGATGGACAAGAATTCCGTCCCCCCGACCTCGACGAGGTCAAGATAGCAATATCGAGACTGAAGTCGAACAAAGCTGCTGGCGCGGACGGACTGTCCGCAGAGCTGTTCAAAGCGGCTGGGGATGAGCTGGTTGGGTGCATGCACCAGCTCATCTGTGAGATATGGTCGGAGGAAAGCATGCCCGACGAGTAGAATCTCAGGATCGTATGTCCGGTCCACAAGAAAGGAGACCCCTTCGACTGCGCCAACTATCGAGGGATCAGTCTCCTTAATATCGCATATAAGATTCTCTCTGCCGTATTGTGTGAGCGCCTGAAACCGTTCGTCAACAACCTGATAGGTCCTTATCAGTGTGGTTTCAGGCCAGGGAAGTCCACAATCGACCAGATCTTCACACTGCGCCAAATCCTGGAGAAGTCCCAAGAAGTACAAATCGACACCCACCATCTATTTGTCGATTTCAAGGCCGCGTATGACAGCGTGCATAGAGACGAGCTATACAGTGCCATGTCTAGTTTTGGCATCCCTACCAAACTCGTCAGATTGTGTAGGATGACGATGGAGGACTCTCGCTGCTCCGTCAAGGTCGGTAGCGAACTCACCGAGACCTTCGATGTCGAAAAAGGATTTAGACAAGGCGACGCGCTGTCATGCGACTTCTTTAACATCATTCTTGAGGGGATCGTGCGTATCTCACACGTCAACACCAGAGGCACGATTTTCCACAAGTCCGTTCAACTGCTAGCTTATGCGGATGACATTGACGTGATCGGCCGAACTCAGCGAGCCGTCAATGAGGCGTTTGCTAGCATCGAAGCGGAAGCGGCTAAAGTGGGACTGGTGGTAAACGAGGGCAAAACTAAGTATATGCTGTCATCGAAGAAGGACGCAGAACATCGACGTCTCGGACAGAGCGTCACTATGGGCAGCAGACGTTTCGAGGTAGTCAAGGACTTCGTCTACCTCGGCTACGCGGTGAATACGGACAACAACATCAGTACCGAAATCAAGCGCAGAATCACTCTTGCCAATCGCTGTTTCTTTGGGCTTAAGAGGCAATTGAGTAATAAAGCCCTCTCCCGAACGACCAAAGTAACTTTGTACAACACCTTGATCATCCCAGTCCTGCTTTACGGCGCAGAAACCTGGACGTTACTGTTCGAGAGAAAAGTTCTGCGTGCGATTTCAGGTCCTGTTTGCGTTGATGGCATCTGGAGGAGAAGATTCAACCACGAACTGTATGGGCTGTACGGCGGCATGAACCTAGTCAAGCGTCTACGGATACAACGCTTAAGGTGGCTAGGCCATGTAGAGCGGATGGACAACACTGCTCCGGCCCGAAGAGTCTTCGAATCCGAACCACAGGGACAACGCAACAGAGGACGTCCTAGATTGAGATGGCGCACACAAGTGAAAAAGGTCCTCAACCAACTTGGAGTGCGCAACTGGAAGTAGCTGGCAAGAGATCGTGCTAGCTGGAGAGGCATGTTGGTTGAGGCCCAGGTCCACCCCGGACTGTAGCGCCATCCGAAGAAGAAGAAGAAGAAGACTATTTTTTGTGGAGCTTTGTCTATACAGACAAGCCCGCTTCAATTGACGCATTGGAAGACAACATTAAAGCATTTATTCGTGAGATACCGGCCGAAATGTTGGAAAGAGTATGCCAAAATTGGACTAAGCGGATGGACCATTTGAGGCGCAGTCAAGATCAACATTTGCATGAAATAATCGATTCACATAAAGAGTTCATGCATTTTTCTGAATTTTATGTGTTGTTTTTAAAAAAAAGGCTTTCCTATAGCTTTTAAAAAATCACGGTTTACATTTTGAGGGTAGTGCTAGCATCAACCCGTCGGGTATAGAGATATAGATTGAGAATGACATTCAGTGCATCTGAGGGGGTGATTCTAAGAGCTCCGTTTGTTCAAACGATGGTCGGGTCTAATCGTTGCACTACAGTAAGGGTGTTGTAGCGGAGGCTGTGCAGGCCGGAATGCTGTCACGCTGTGCAGAAAAGTGTGCAGTAAAGTGTGATCTAATATTTGACGAATTCTACAATGGTGAGGTACACCAATAAGCAGCGAGCTTAGATTTTTGAAGCCTTTTAACAAAAGGGACGTTCAAATCAAAATGCATTTCTTCACTATTAGAATTTTTTGGTAAGGCATAATCGACTAATTGTGTCCACAATCGGTAGAATTGTGAGCAAATTGCAGCTAACCAGGCAAATGAGAATACACGCCTGACTGTTGGAAAGCCGATGCATTCACAAAGTGTAAATGTTTTATGAGGTTTATGGATATCGACATCCGTCTTCGTACTTTTTTCAAAATAAAGTCGGCCACGCAGTTACCGTGTATGGTGTCTTATTTACAATTTTTAAAGTTGTTTAAATATTTCAAGAATCCTGTTTTATCCCCAAATAGTTAAGATGATATTCTGATTTGAAAATATACCAGACAAACAAGAGATTGTTGGCGTACACAAAACGAAACCTTAAAAATGAGAACTTTGAAACCCAGGTTACGGCGAAGATAACCTCAATTGGGTGAAGAGCGTGTGGAAAGCTCTGGGACTACGGACCTTTACATAGATCAGGTTCTTTCAAATGGAAACTCCTCATCGACAAAGCCAAAGCAAATGTGACATAATTGTGGGCAAAATGTAAGTTGTTCGAGAGTAAACAAAACATATTCCTCAACCACATTACCTTCCATTGAGAAGCACCCTATTTGAATGCACTCAGGAAAGCACAAATAGGGTGCTTCACCGACAACAACGACACAAATTCGACACAAAGTTGCCTGTGCCGTTCGACGTGGTGATTAGAAAAAAATTGCGTTTATTGCCGTTGTAGCACGCTCGACTGCCCAGCTTCCAGAGCCATGCAAGCGAACGCCCTGCAAATCAAATAAACGAACAACGTAAATTATGTGTTGTGCTCCCGCTTTGTTTTTTTGCAACTATTTCACCATATAATGGGTGCAGCTATTTCATGACATGAGCCAAGCGGAAAAGGCCATGAGAGGCGGAAAGCAGGGGGCTCGGTTACTCCACGGTCGCGGGGCACTGTACGCACCCACCCGTAGGCATCAGAAAAATATTAAAAGACAAAGTGTGGGTCGTGCTGAATTATTCATGGCCGTGTACACTCACACAAACGCCCCTCCACCCCCCCCACACCCAATGCAAACTGAAAACTGAAATTCGCGGACGCTGTTGTTTTAACACAGCCTACAGGCTTCATATTTTATTTAATACGATACCAATCAAAGGATTAACGTCGTAAAAGTTTCCATGCTAGTACAAATGGTTTTTGTATTAAAAACAGTAAAAAAAAGGCGGAGGAAAACGAGATACAAAAATAACAGCGCGCGCCCGAGTATTAAAATGGCGAATTGTGACGAGCGCGTACGCGAGCGTATAAATCATATGTCGGTGGTAAATCAGGATAAAAAGGCAAAAAGATGAAAGAGGGTTCATTCGGTCGTCAGTTTTTGTGTTGCTTTTAGGATTTTGTTGTCGCCCCCGGCCGCGTTGGCTGTATTGAGTGTGGCGTTTGTTTTGCTAACACGCGCGGAGGGGGCGCCTAACTTAGGGGCTTAGTGGTAATGCATTATGGGTTGACATCAGGCAGTTGCATAAGCCTGACGGGAGGATGTGCGTTCCGTTTGTGTGTATTTGCAGACGAACGTTCTCTGCGCTGGCGTTGGTGCAAAAAAACGAGATTTGCTGACACTGCACATATTCGCGCTTGAATGGGTCCATTGAATGTGAGTTTTAACTCAGCGCGCTTGTGTTGTGGAAAATTTTGCATTATTTTAATATTTTCTCCCTTTTTCTATCATTTACCTTGTCTGAGGGTGGGGGTGAGTGTGGCTTTGTGTCCCGCATGGTGATCGCATTCGGTGGGTACGTTGACTCGTTGGTTTGGTTGCAAGGAAAATACTCGTAAATGTCGTCATTTGTCATTGATCTTCAACAAAGTACCGAGCTTTGCTCATTCACTCGTTTTACAGTTAATGAGATTTTTTTTTCAAATTGCAAGGACGGAGGCTGACGGAGGGGCTTACTTTTTGTAGTCCAGAGTGTGGGTGTTTAGATTGTTTTTTCACTCAATCCAGTGACGGATGTTGAAGATTATTTGAAAAAGTTGAAATAATTTTTTTTGCAAAATTTTTAATTATGTAACTCTGAACTAAAATAATAATAAAATGACTCAGCAGTTGCCAAGTACCTGATCCTAACCTCTTCGACAAACACTGGAGCTGTGCGTGCTTTTGTTCTCCCACGAGTAGAGGGAATCTACATTATTTTGCTGGCGCAGAACGGCTAGACATAGCCACTCTGTCTTTATGAGTGTAGACAGCACATTGAAAGGGTGGTACCATGAAAAAAAAGTGTGTGCTTCGTAGTACAAGCATTGCGTCAGTTTTGGAGACATGAAGCGCTGTTGTACGGATGTTTCTTCAAGACGGTCGTGAGAGTGGTATGTGAGTGAGCAGAGCTTACGCGAATGTGGTTGCTGTGGCGGTGAGTGTAAGACTCAAATAACAAACTTCAACTCGCCGTCGATTTTAAGGTCTCAGCAGCCTGAGGAAAATCCTATACAGTAGTTATTCGCTTACAATGTTCACTTGACTCAGTAAAGCGCAAGCAAACGTTTCGTTTTCCTTTCGCATGTTGGGACTATTGGGATCAGATTTCGAATTCGTTTCAAGAAAGTCAAAAACAGCAAAAGGAAAATCTGTCAGACTATAAAATATGGAGGTGGTGGCCTGACCTTATGGTGTTATGGTAGATAGTTTTACTCGTAGGGACAGAAGAAGTTTCCTAAATGGGTTTAAAGATAAACTGCGCAATAAAACATTCGAGCAATAGAGAAAGAAAGGATGGGTTCAATCCTGATATTCACCATTTTAATGCTGGTGTTCCCCAGGGCTTCGTTTTGTCTCTTACTCATTTTTATAAATGATCTCCTGTCTGTCACTTCTAATCCAATTAACTCTTTCGCTGATGACAGTACCCTCAGCTTTTCATATTCTTTCCTTGGCTCTCGATCCTCCTCTTCGGCAATAGACTTGGAATGGCAACGCATGTTATGCTCATTAAATTCCGATCTTGATGGCGTAATTGATTGCGGTACGAAGAATAGAGTGGAATTTACTGTTTCTAAGACCCAGTGCTGTCTACTGTCACTCAAGCGTTCCCAAAATATACAGCCGTTATCTATGATTGGCTCTAGCATTGCTGAAACGACTTTCCATCCTCGGAATTTAGTTTACTTAGTTGGAACGATCACATATCCGAGATCGCCAAAAATGCAGTGAAAGGTATAGGTTTCTTAAAGCGATGCAAGAAATATTTCATCCCTTTTGATATAAGGCTTACATCCGCCCGAAACTTGAGTACAACGGTCCTCTCGGTCTGAAGCTCCTAAGGCCTCACTGCGTCTACTCGATATAATTTAACAGCGAGCGATAAAACGTGTTGGTAATGCTAATGCTGCGAAGTTATTCGACTCGGGAATTTATATTTTCAAGGATATGTCTCATAACACCAAGTGGAATGAATCACCCAAACGTAGTACCCAAAAATAAGCCCGATCGATTCTAATTTGGGGACTGTGGTAGTGTGTTAGTAAGAAAAACTCGAAGGCAGTAAAATCGATGCAAAATCTTCAACATTATTCCTTTCATCAAGACAGAATATGAGTTGATTAAAAGAAGTCATACAAAACAAATGGATTCCAATAGGATTGCACTCTGCTTGTCAATTTGCAACCACACTACGGCTGTCTTTGGCCGCATTGTACCGCCAAGAGAATATTCTTCTTTGGTGTCTTTAAAACCTGTGTGAATCAGCTCTGTAACTATTGAGGTGTCTCACAATCACGGTACTTTTGGTTTCTATATTAGTTAAGAAGGTAATAGGTTGGTTGTCACAGTCTTCCTCCTATCTGGAGCTCCTGCAAAAGTCATTGCGAGGGATGCTTAACCTGAAATTATGTGCTTTCACAGCGCTGTGGCATGTTATAATACCCAAACTTATCGGAGAATAAGGCCGCGCACAACTTGCTTTCGTTATAAGGCAACTGAGGCTCCTTTCTTTTACTTTTCTAATCAATGTTTATTTTGTTACGCGATGCGATGAATGAGAATATTGCTGCTTTGAGTATAATCCACAAAATTAACTCATCTTTGAATCAGATCCATCAATGAATGATTTTACTTTTACGCACTTAATTTTAACCTCTGGGTTATTGAACAAATTCTGTGCTGGTACTAGTCTGTACTGCAAAGAATCTGTCACCTCTTAATATTGTTTTAGTAAGCATTTCAATTGGAATTGTTGATCAGGATGATAGCCTCCATAAGCCTCACTTGATCATTTTATGGCTAATGTCAAGCAAGTGGCTTGAAGCAAAAGTTTGTTGCCGCTACCACTGTTGATACGGATTTCTTTCTGGTTTTCGGTGTCTATCTCCAAGAGGCTGCTTTTGATTTTATTATAAAAGCGGTTGCACGAAACAAAGACCACCCTTCTGCCTGGTAGTAACATGAGCCAATTTTCGAGTCTGAGCGCACCGATGCTGTGTTTCTCAGCCTCCAACGAAAAAAAGACTGCCCCAGAACCATATACCTTTTTTTTCACTCTTTTCCTATTTGAATTCAGATTCTCAGTGAACAGACAACATAAAAAAATTACATTTGAATATTTTTAGAGATAAAGGTGACCGATCGACTGCACCTGACATATTCCATGTACGAGTAGGTACATAGTGAATAACCACAAACACTGAATAAACCCAAGTATCGGATTGATTCATCATGAGATTTGATTTCCAATGAGTTTTTTTGAGAGATTTTCGCACCAATCCTGGCAAAGGGCTCTGTCTCTGTCTTCAGTATCGTTTGGCAAGTCATCATGGAAAGTACGTAATTTGAGCAACGTATGTTTGCAGATACGAGACTGCAAGACAACCCTGACTTTTAATAATAATAACAACTGAGTGTCAGTAGAGCCGACAAGAGACCAAGACCTAGCTTCTGCATCATCTACTCGTGTTGAACGTGCTATTTTCTCTCACAAGTAGAAGGAACGTAAAGTTTTTTTGACGAGTTCGACGCATTTTCTGAACCATTTGTACTCTTTGAGTGTTTTCATCAACTCGAAAGACTTGGTGCCGTGAAAAAAATGCGAGGCGGTCCGTTTCTTAATCTAATTTAGACTTTCGGCGTGTGAGTCGTCGCACTTTCTCGTTGAGTACGTAATCCTAACAACAGAAGCTATTAACAAAGTAGGTGTTTTACAGATCCTTCCATCCTCATTACAGCTTCTGAAGATGTTGTTAGACATCAGACCCAGTTTGTGAGCCTTTGAGACATTGCCCCGTGGAAAAGCCAACAGGCGCACAGCTGTTGGATAGTGGATAGTGAGAGAATTTGCACTGTTTTTGAGGAATAAATGCCTTGACAGATGATCTTTTCTAAGTGATTTCAAGTGTTCATATTCCGTAGGGCAATTGTTTTTAAACATAATGTGGTATTTAACGTAAGCGATCTTCCTTGTTTACTTTGCTTTGGGAACTATTCTATCTAAAGAGTGATTTTTTAGCTATTATATTTTTGGCAACACTACTTTAAACAGCCGACGCACGTTTCGTGTTTTGTTTTACTGCGAAACATCTTTAGTTTGGTCTGTAATTTAACCATGAATCGTCTTACAAACGAACAACGCTTGCAAATTATTGAATTTTATTAACAAAATGCGCGCTCTGTTAAGAAGTTCACCGTGCGCTTCTTCCATTTTATGGTCAGTTTAACCGACCCACTGAAGCGGCTATTCGGGCTATTGAGACTAAATTTTGGAGAGAATATCAGCCAGAAGCATTGCAAGAGCTACCAATGCATCCAGAAAAAGTAACAGTTTGGTGCGGTTTATGGGCTGGTGGCATCATTGGACCGTACTTCTTCAAAGATGATGCGAATCGTAACGTAACTGTGAACGGCGAGCGCTACTGTGAGAAGATATCCAACTTTTTTTTTGCCAAAATGCAAGAGCTTGACTTGCATGACATGTGGATTCAACAAGATGGTGCCACATGCCACACAGCACGCGCAACAATGGACTTATTGAGAGGCGAGTTCGGTGAACATTTTATTTCACGTTCGGGACCGGTCAATAAGCCGCCTAGATCGTGCGATTTAACGCCTTTAGACTATGTTTTGTGGAGCTATGTTAAAGCTTATGTCTACGCAGACAAGACCGCTTCAATTGACGGACTGGAAGACAACATTGAAGCATTTATTCGTGAGATACCGGTGGAAATGCAGGAAAGAGTATGCCAAAATTGGACTAAGCGGATGGACCATTTGAGGCGCAGACAAGGTCAACATTTGCATGAAATAATCTTCAAACATCGATTCAAATAAAGATTTCATGCATTTTTCTGAATTTTATGTGTTTTTTTTTTGAAAAACTTTCCTATAGCTTTTAAAAGATCACCCTTTACAACCTACTTACTTTCAAAAGGCTTCTATTTTCTGCAGGGTGATCCAAGCAAAATGGGTCTTCCAAGATGTGATGTATTTATCTTCTGGGCCCTCACTGTAAATGCACACAAAACAAAAAAAACAAATTCCGACATATTTTTGATTAACACTTCTTTATTTGATTATTTTTTATGCTCCATGTTTGTTCATATTCCTTTTTAACAATTTCAATTTATTTCTGTGTATATATATATATATGCTGGTTTGTTACATTATTTTATTCATTTTACTTCCTCTTCGGTTTTTTTTATATATATATGTATTTCTTGTGTGTAGTACATGGTGTCATAATGCGTATTTCCCATACACTTGTGCTGGATGTGGAGTTTTCTTATTTTATTTTGTTTTTTTTTTTTTTTTTTGTTTATCAATATGACTATTATATACACGCATTATTTTGTTTCTGTTGTACATACATTTATAAATATTTTTTCTGTTTTCTTTGGTTATTCGTATTGACTTAATAATTTTCAGTTATGTATATATATCTCTTTTTTGAAAATAAAAGTGAAACGTACAAAATTAAAAAATACCATTCCAAAAGGGTTGTCACTTATTATGTATGTGTGTGTGTTTGTTTTCTTTAGTTTCAATTTTCTATAAAAAGCAAACAATCACGTAAATAAATTCTATAACACTTATGCATTCATTAGACTAGACATCTTAAGCAAACAAAACCTAAAACAATTTAATTTTTTCCTAATTTGTTTTTTTTTTTCTGTTTTATTTTAAATTACACTCTACTTTCCCTATTTTTGCACAAATCAGCTAATCAGCTAAAATATTCTTAATGATCTGCTCATGTCTAGATGCCAGCTCGCCAGGATCTCTATCAAGTTTTGCCTTCTCTTTGCTTTTGGCTGGCGCCTTACACTTATGTTTAATTAATTCTATGTCTTCAATGTTTTTTGATTTTTTTTTGTTTTTGGGTTTTTTCATAAAACTTCAGTGCAGCTACACTTTTACTTTTGTGGTGCGAATTGCTATCAATTACCTAATTTGTTTTCGATTTTTATAGTGTTGTTTTTTTTTGGCTTAGTCTAGCTTACTCTTATAACATATGTATATATATATAATTTTATATTCCTTTATTTTTCACCAACATTACCATTTCTAAAAATATTTTTTCAAGCTTCGTTTTTTTCTTTTTTTTGGTTTCTTTAGGCTGATAAAATATATTTTTTCATTTACTTTCTTAAGTTTTTTGTTTTTGATTTTTTTTACTTATATCGACCCACTGCCAGTGTATTTAATAAATAATTGCACAAAGTCCGGCCGAGTTGTGAAAACATTTATGTTATTTAATTTTTTTCCTTCGTGTGTATGTTTACGTCTAATTTACAATTTGGTTATATGTGTGAATGGTTTCATTCACAAGTGTTCCTAATGAGTTACAAATTTACTGTTATATTCGTTTCAGTTTATATACATGTTTTGCAGTACAATCTGTTCAGAGAAGAGGTGTGGGTTTCGCACAAAATTTATGGATATTGGCACGTCGAAGATCGAAATGAACAGGAAATTGTGTGAACAAGAGAAGTAATGAATTTTGATTTGAATTTATAAATTTCGTTCAAATGACAATTTGGATCAAGACTGAGTTGGGTTTTTTTCGAATCGCTTCAAAAGAAGAAGTAGACTGTTTGGAAGATCTTTTCAGAGGCAATCACGGGGGATAGTTAGTTTGCCTTCAAACTTGACTAAAGGAAAGTGAAGAAAAATAGAAATTTGCATTTTTTTCAAAACAGAATGACATGGCGTTTTTAAAATCCGAGAATTCATAAAATTCAACTCCGCGTAGTGAATATTGACATCGTATTCAAAAATGGCCAGATTCTTTTGCAATGGGAAACAATTTCCCAACCTCCTTCTCAATTAAAGCTTCCCTGTGACTCAATATGAAATTAAGGAATTTGTTGGTAGAGTGTACGAGTAAGAGCCTCTCACCCTACCCAAATTATTATCTGACGTACTCCTCAGATTCAATTTAATTACAATTTAGACTAAAGAAAAATAACTTATAAGTGCCGGGCCTGTGGTCAATATTCTTTCCCTTTTGGTGTGTTTCATGGACTTCTTCAAGTTACAACTACAACTCCATTTTGTTTATAACATCAAGAACCAGCTTAGAATTGATTCAAGTCCCTTTTGACAATTCCTTAGTCGGTCTTTTCCAAGAGCTCGGAAGAGTTGTCTATAGTGAAGTTGCATTGGTTCGCCCCAAAAGTTACTTTTAGTGGTGCCTATGAATGGCATGACTTCTAGCCTTTCCACAGCGGTGCTCGAAGGCAAGTAAGAATTATGCCAATTTCAATGACTTTGGGGGTACCGCAGTGTGATTTTGGTCACACAGAAGCTTCAGCAAAATTTGTACTAAGTTCTGGTATGAATAGACAAGTGGAAAACGAAAACCTTTTTTTGAAATGCCTGGCTGAAGTGTTTCTTAAATCTGCTAATGAGAGCTTGCTTAGATGGTTATAGCCTCTTTGAAAGACAAATTCCACGGGCTATTGTTCTTCATCATCACCCACAATTTGTAAAAAGAGGTATGGCATGGCAATGATAAGTGTCAGAGGGTAAATGGCCTTAAATGTGAAGGTTTGGTCGAGCGCCACAAAAGTCTCCTGTTCAAGTCAACAGGAAAATGTAAGAGAGGATCAACATTTTTGAGGTGATGCGCATGAATGCCACGATTCTGTTGGCTTTGAACTTAAGGTTCCCACTCTTAAAAGAAACATAACAAAAATATTCGCTAATTAGCCGTTCTGGATGAGATTTATTTTACTTTTTCCTACTACATTAGCTCTCCACCACATCGGCTGGGAAGTGTGCAGCATTTAGTCGACATTTTAGAAAATCCAACAAGGTCTTTGTCAAGTGTCCTCCATTGGAAAAAAAAGGTCTGATGTATCATGATCGAGAATGACGCGGAACATTATTCACAACAGGCAGTTGAACTGGTTGGGGGTACAGTCCACAAAGAACCAAGCTCCTTTAGTCACTACTCGTCCTGTGCATTCTATTCTTCTTCTCTGATGATTGATTGGGTTGTGCGGGATATTGTTCTCTCACTTGTAGAGGAGAGCTACACTTTTTTCTGAATCCCAAAGGCGAGATTTGAGAAGCTTTTCAAAGACAATTAGTGCTATTTGAGCATTTCCAGCAACTCGAAAGACGTGGTGCCGGGAGGAGTTCCGTCTGGGAATTGAATCTGGGACTGAGGAATTTGAGTCGACGCCCTTATCCACTACGCAACGTCGACCACCAAAACTGGCGACTCCGAATTTGAAAAGCTTTTCTTGGACAGGGAATACACTGAGCGTTGTTAAGAACTAAAGAGAGGTTGTAACCATGGGTAAGACGGATGAGAATCCAGAATAAGGATCGAACTTGAACTACCCATGAAGGCAGTACGCCAATTTATTGTAAGAACTACGTACGAAATCAATTGCTTTTCGGTGTCTTCATTTTTTCAAGGCAATGGAAGTTATTTCGCTCATAGGGGGATTACAAACGTCCAAGGTAGTCGGGTGCATTGTCCCTAGATTTGTTGTTGAGTTGGGTGTTCAGAGGACCATAAGACATGGTAGATGGCTTGAGTTTGTCAGAATTCAAAAATGACAATATTCGATAATGAAACGATGATGAAGAATTATTGGGTGGGCAAGTAATTGCGAATTAAGATACTGCCTGAATGGTGGCAAAAGGTGCTTACAGAATAAAGTTATTTCATTCCACGAAGAAATTGTCTTTACTTATCTTCAAAAAATACCCAATTATTTTGATGCCAACCCTATATAACGAAATATTGAACTTTTTATATAGAGGTTTATACATTTCTCCTTTTTTGTGAAAAAATACTTCTAGTTTTGGAGCTCAACTAACCAACTTGGAGTGCGCAACTGAAGGCAGCTGGAGAAAGGTGGTGCTAGATGGAGGAGCATGATTAATGAGGCCTAGGTCCACCTTGGACTGCAACACCGTAAAAAGAAGATAAAGAAGTTTTGGAGCTGTGGCAGTCTTCGAGTCTGCCCACTGGTTCTATGGCCAATTGCTCTAGACGTGACATTGCAGAAAGTCGCTTCCAAAAACAACTGAAAATCATATCAGCAGTTCTGTCTGCCAAAATATTGAATGCGATTGGAATACAAGACTAGTTATGACGGAAGGCAACTGCAATCGGATTTGAACCCTGGAATCGGCTGGTGTAAGTTGGGTGACTGTTGTACAACTTGTAATCATATTACAACTCTGTATGACTTGTGCGTGTTACAATGATTACGAGTGTCCCTATGTGACCGAAATCAGCTCACAGCATGAACTGAGGGTACAGAGGCAGAGAGGGCTAGGAGATACCGATGCACATTGGTCCTAAGTGCCTATGGATGTGAATGGACGCAAAGATGGAAAGAGCATTTCATCTTCGGGTAGTGCGGCTAAGCAAAGTGTCTGTTAACCTGACGTCCAAAAGTGGGGTTAACGTCCTAAAGTGGGTTTCTGGGTAAATTGATGGGCATTTCGAGTTAAGCTTAAACTGCGTGTGCACAGTTTTGTAGAAATAACGATGAAAAGTTTTAAACACGAGAACACGAGAGTCTATCGGCGAAGAAATATTAATGTCTCCCATAAGTCTTATAGTCCGCTTTTTTATTTCATCCAGTAGGTGTAGGGAGGTTCTTGGGCCACCAGACAACACAGGAGCGTTGTACACAAGCATCCTTTAAGGATCTTTTGTGAAAATAAAGTTTGAAGCGTGAACTAGACAAGACATTTCGTCGATATTCTAAAGAGTCTTGATCCTTCACTGATGGAATTTCGTGGAGAGTGATTCTTTCCTAAAGTCTGATCCTAATGGTTACATTTGCATTTCAAAAGAAAGAAAAACTGAGGCATGCGGGACGTAGATGATACTTAAATTGAGGAAAAACTTAAATGTTGTCTTACATCGAATTCACTTAACATTTAGTGTTTCATTTAATCAATCTTTTGGAAAATACATTTCCTTGCTGCGTGTCAAATTGTTTTACATATGTATCTGCTTGTGTAGTATTTTATTTTTTTTTTACAAAAAGCATTTGTTTTTACACATTTATTCATATATCTAATTCTATGGCAATAAATATTAATCATCGTTAATTTTGTCTTGTTTTACATTTACTTGTGTCAATGTACAACTTCTAGGGCAATTAGATTTATTTTGTTTTTACAGAGCCTTAGTGTGAGACTTGAGACTAATGCGTATGGATTACATGTAAATTAAGAAAAATACTTTGCTGATTGATGGCGTTTATTGAATATGTCGATGTTCGTATTTACTTTGTTTAGTACGGATTGCATTTATAGTTTTCAGTTTCAATACCACTGTAAATTTATAAAATAGGTTTTCTATTTTTTTCCTTTTTTTGGTTTTGTATTCTTGTAGGTATTTGCTTTATATGTTTTTTTTCTCTATTTTATATCACATATTGGCTAAGGACGATAATATAATATATATATTTTTATTTTATGTTTTTTTTTTGTTTATAGAGTTTTGTGTTAATCTAAGAATGATCCTCGATTCAAAGTGTGATCTCTGCAGGCAAAAAACAAAAAATAAACGGCCCCTACCTTTCTCAAATGTCCTTCCTATGCCTTCCGCTTTCCTTATGTTAAATTATTGCAAATAAACTTGAGTGCAGCAACCCAAGGCAAGCAAACAATCCCTAAACCAGGCGCAACAGAGGGAGTTGAGAAGGTGTTGGTTACAAGAAACAAGAAGAGAAATTGAACCAACCACTTCAATAAAGAAACAAAAAAAAAAACACACACACAACTTAAATGGCATCGTTTAAGGGTGTCGTTACTCGTCGTCGTTGCAACACACGCCAGTCCCGCCCCACTGGTGAATTTCACCGACATTGCAGTGCGCAGCATGTGCGCAATTAAATTTTACGGATTGCGACAGGTCCTTTACACAATTAATCGTTTCATTTTTATGTCTCTATTTTTTCGCGCGAAACACTAATTTCCAAAGTGGGTGACGTTAAAAGGGGTTCGTTTTATTTTTATTTTTGCGTTTGTCGTTTTAACGATAATCCCTGTGTGGCGGTTACTGGTGCTTTGTATGCTGTTTTTATTTTCTCTCCTTCTCTCTCTCTCTCTCTCTCTCGTTCAGAGTTTCAAATTGTTTCATGGAATGGTTGCAGTTTTACGGCAATTACATTCAGAGTAGGGCCCGGCCCAAGTGGTGCCTTTTCTGCACGCATAGTAATTTTAAGTGGTCGATGGCTGGGTGTTTGGCGGTAAGTGGGTGTAAGGATTTCATTCCTTTGAGGCAACTATTGGTCTGCGGAATGTTAAGGATGTTTATTTCTTCATTGGAGGAAATGTCGTTAAGTTGGTTGGTGTGGTAGTTTGAATTACATTCAAGAACGAACGCAGTTTCCTGGTTTTCTTTTACTTTTTCTGTTTTTTTTTTTTTTTTGTAATCATGGAAATTTCTGAGCTGGGTTTGGGAGGGGTGACGACGAGGCGTGTGAAGGGTATAGGAAATTGCTTCAGTGGAAGTGGGTCAGTTTGGCTGAGTGGGATGGGGTTAAGTGTTTGCGTTGGCTACTTTGTACCTGATTGTAGCAAATGTGCCTGTGTCCTGCGACAGAGGTAGTGCCGGCAGAGGAAAATCACGTTAAGTGCTTCATTTCGAGTCGGTGGAGTGAATCTATTAACGGTTTATGTGTTATTTTTGATGGAGGGGTAATTTAGTCATAATTCGGACTGTGTGACCACAGACCTTTGCGACGACCTAGAACGACTTTTGAAAGGAATTTCGAAATCCTTGAGAGGAGATTACAAGTTTTGGACGTGTGTTACGCCACTTCCTCGATTGCCTTGTGCTATGATAAATTTTGATCAAGACGCGCTATAAATTAAATAGCGGACAAATTTTCATTCTTTCTTCGGTGTTCAAAAGAGGCCACGGAGTTGTAAGTTTTAAGAGACTCGCTTGTGGACTTTATAAAAATTACTCAAGTCTTGAATTAATTTAAGGACAATCTGAAGGATTTCACATACAACAACTTGTAATGACGTTCTCTGAGCACTTCATGTCTTTCGGATTGATAAAGCTGAAAATCTTGCCCGAGTGTTTTGGAAGTTCAATAAACCGAATCAGCGTGAATCTGGGCAATGGTTGGCAACATTGGCTCATGCTTTTCACTTCTTACATATCATTTCGTTGATCGATTGATTATTTGCGACTCACTTAATTTTGAAAAAAATTATTTCATGAACTTTGGCATCTGGGAAGAAATTGAAATAAATTCATGTAAGAGTTGGCAGTTTAAACATGTTCAGCTACACCATATGGAAAATGTTATTCAACTGATAACTGATTGGCAGGACCTAACCAGATGTCAGAAAGAGATTTATTTCCGGACGGACAAAATGGTGTGCTAGGTGGAGGCAACAGCGAACGATAATTGACTCATTTATTGACATGAATCTATGCCCAAGTGAGGCCCGTTTACCGAGACGAAATGAGCGCATACCACATCCGTCCCTCTAGACAATGTGGAAGGTGAAGTGTTAAAGAAACACATTGGAGGTAGATTTTATTGAAGAAAAATTAAATGAGATGCTCTGGCGTCCTGCAAAATATTCCAAGCTAAGTATTGGAAACAAACTTCTTGTACAAAGACAAGTTCTAAGACTTTAGGTTTGGACTAAAAGGTGCAATATTAACATACTACAACTATTTCAAAATAATGTCCTTAGAACTATTGTGAATGCACCTTGGTACATAAGAAATGACGGCATCCGCGTAGAAATTGAAACTTAGTCTATTCGAAACAAGTTTTCTTATAAACATAGCGCTACATGGAAGGACATAAAATTCCGTAAATCCAATCCTTGAGGAACCTAATGTCTTGCAGCGATTTTGGAGGACTACCCGTCATACGAGTAGAGCATTCTATTTGCAGTTTGAACAAGAACTCTCAATGCAGAACTACCTTTTAAATGTGTCTTAATCAAGAAATACAAACTTATGAAGGAATCCACTTCATCTCGTTGTGGTCAGCAAACGTTTTTTAAAGGGCGGTGGTTTTAGTGGGTAGGAATCTGATGATTCTATGGCGAACACTTTTTCTAAGTTTACCGTGATGACGTTTGAGTTTGTATTCAAGCTATCACCACGATGAAAGAAAACATTTTCGAAAATAATTTTTGTTTGGTTTTCGATGAAGACAATGTTTTTTTTATTTTCAAGTTGGCACTACTGTCAGTGGCACCTCTGCTAAGTTTCACGTTTAAATATTTGCGTGTACTTCTATTTAAGGAAACATTTAAAACACTTAAAAGTGAATTTTTAATTTTATAATTTTTTGAATGTCTAAAACTATACAGAAATTTCTGCTAAGGTTGTACTGAAAACACATTTTAAAACACTTTCAGTGATCAAGTTCTATCGAGAACAAGAGTGGAGAGTCTATGAGTGCAGAAAGCGCTGAAGACGAGGATGGGTCAGAACCACCATCAACGTCAATTGATGATAAAAACGGAGTTATATAGGAAGACAGCTTTGTACAATATTTTGAAAGTTGGAAAAATCATTGGCACAAATGCACTTCATCCTGGGGGGAATTTCTTTAAAGGGGATAAATTAAGCTTGAAGAATGAATAAAGATTTTTTGAATAACAATTAAATTTCCGGTTGTATGAACATGATGTTAATGTTTTGGACTTATGTCTAGCAAGGATCAAGGTGACAAAGGAGAGTAAAAGACGTTCTTCCAGTCTACGAAAACATTTTGCGAAGCGTAGTACTTTCTGATGAACAATCACTTAGTCAAGGAAGGGGATTCAGGCATGGCAATAAAATTCGTTTTCCATTGGTGTACTTTTCAGTCGCATAAGGAAGAATATGTTCCAATTTTAGCAGTTAAATAATCATAGGACAAAATATTTGTTTGCGTGCCTGCCCATCCCTCGAAAACGGATCTCTTTCCTTCCTCACTGAACTACAATTTATCCTCATTTTGTACTCTACGAACTGGGCTTTAATTGATTGTAGATATTGAAAAAATTAACAAGCCTATCAAATCTCCAAGGTAACAACAACTACTTCAAGTCGACTGCAGACAAGCGAGAGTTACGCTTACACCAAGATGGTTCCTTTTTTGTTAACAAGTTTCTAAATACGTATTTGGCTGGAATGTGTTTGTTGTTACCACACATCGAATTAAAGCCAGACTCAAAGTTCTTACTTAAATCTCCACATTCAAATACTCAAACGTACGCAATCTTATGAATGAAAGTTGGATATTCATATTTACGTGAATACATGCTCCTTTATTATAACCCTCGTCCCCATAACGACATCTACCCTCTCCATACCAGTGCCGTCACCGCATCCACTAAGCGCGTTGTACCACACACTAAGCCAACAGTGTATTCGTTTGACTGGGGATTTTAACGTAATCAATAAATGCATTCTTCGAAAGTGACTTTGTCCGGTAATTGTACGGAATGTACGCGGTAAGTTTGTCAAAATTAGAATATTGATGTCTTTCCGTTTTCAACCCACGACACCACCGCTATTTTGACCAGTATGCCTCTAACTTTTATCTTGAAAGTTGTATTTGAAAGCATTCTTCTGATGGTTCATCCGTGTAGAAACAGGTTGGAGGGCCCAATTTGTTAAAAAATTTGGACACAAGTCAAAGAGCAGAAAACCAGAAATTCAGTTCAAAAAGCCTCATGATTGATATATCATATATTTTGTCCCCACTATAGACAGACGGTAGTTACCACAAAATGTCACAATCCCTGAATTTTCGAAGTAAAAAAAAATAAAATAAATTTATTGACACTACAGACCAGATCAAGGACCAATTCCCAGCTTCGTCTCCCATTAAAATGAAATTCGAAACATTTGGTCCGACAATTGAACCTCAAACATTCAGCGGGTAAAGCAACACACTTACAAGCTATGCCACAACGAAGTGAAAACGAAACCTTCAAACAGTCACTGCTCTCACTCAACGCAACATTGGAAAATTCATACCTGCCCAGAGATCACCACTCACCTTTGCATCCATCAGTGTAGGTGCATTTACGCGTCTAAATTCTACAAACTTTGCTTGAGTTTCATTCTTATCTGCTACGAATATCAGTGTGTTTGTTCGTTTTATCTACACTTTTGTGCTTACGATAAGTGCATACGGAGTACGCATCTATGTACAAGTTAATATTTTTTCTTTTTTCTGTTCATCTGCATGCATGTCATCTTTGTTGGGTGTACATCTAGTCGCTAAGTGGTGGCCACGAACTAAGGTGAAACTATAGGTACGAGTACAAAACAACATCTAACAAATTGAACGAACGTATATGCATGCATATCTTTCTCTAAGCAGTTACTATTTATATATTTTTTTCTTTTTTAACAAACACCTATTTTATGTATATTCCCCTAGAAATTAATTGTAGTTGTTGTTTGGGCTGATGGTGTTCCCGCACAGTGTGTAAATGAATGTGTTGTGTAATGTTAATTATTTTGCACAAGTTGCCGCCCCACTTGTGCATACGCATCGCGGGGCTGGTCTGCTCTTAATTTATTCCACTAAGTGTATTCGTTTTTAGCTGTTTGTTGTTAATTAAAATTGTTTTATGATTATTTTCTTGTTACACCCATTCCCGGCCATACTCCTTATTTCGCTTATAACTATCAATAAGCAGATGCTACACATTTGTATTTATTTTTAATATCATTATGTATTTGTTGTTGTTGTTGTTTAATTTTTTTTATGCTTCTATAAAATATCTAACTACATGGATTGTTTGTACAACGAGGTGACTCCTTGCGGATAGTCATTCGTTATCGGGTTACAACCGCATATGGGTGGTGGCCATCATGGGAGCTACACTAGCAAACTCGGTGCTAACCATTCATCTTCAGCTAACTGAAAAGATAATAAGAAAGATCAATATTTAATGAAATGTCTATGATAGATATTTTATATAATTTTTTTATGTGCGAGTCTGTTCAAAATGTGAAGTTTGTGGGGGAAGGGCGACCCCGACGGGGTTCAATAGGATGTCGTTGCGTTAAAAAAGAAAATAAAGTACGAGATCCTCGGATTATTTTTGATAGACTTTATTTCACGTCTTACCTCGTCAACGTTAATCTAAGAAGAAGGAAGTAATAACAAAGATGCGAGCTTTTAATATGGCTGAGTGTGTTTCGGTTTTTTCAATGCAATCGCAAGCGACATCTTCTTTTTGTGGCGCTACAGTCCGAGTGGACCTGCGCCTCAACCTTCAAGGCAAGCGGCATCTAGCCACTGAATATTCAAATGTTGGGAGGAAGACACGATGTCGATCTCATTCTGCGTTTCCACCAAAACAAAGGTGAACATTTAAATTTCGCGGGCTACGTACATTCGATTATCAACTTTTTTCAATTTTTTTATGATGGTGCACTACACTACACACTGGTACAGTTTTACAGACCAAGACAAAGTTTGTCAGAGGCATTAAGGTATTTTGGGTTTTTGGCGATTTCCTGTTGTCGAAATAAGTGGATCAAAGAATTTGGATCAAATTTTGTGTGAAAAATGAAACTAAGTGCTCAAATTCACTTGAAATATTGTCAGCGGCAAACGGTGAGTATACTCCGAGTCAAAAAATCTTTACAAGTGGTACAAGCTTTTCAAAAAAAAAAATCGAGAAAATCGACGATGCTCGCCCTGGACCATCCAGCACATCAACAACGGATTAAAAATGTTGAGAAAGTGAAGAAAATTGTTATGGAGAACCATCGTATCACGTTGCTGAAGATGTCGGCATATCGGCTGGCTCGTGTCATGCAATGTTTTCGGAAATTTCGGGCATGAAGCGTGTGGCTTTCGTTCACTCGCCATTGCTTGTTCGTAATTGTTTGGCTAAAAACAAAACCCTAATCGTGTCTCAGCCACCGAATTCACCAGATGTGGCCGTCTGCGACGTGTTTCTGTTCCCAGGATTGAAGAGATTTATGAAAGGAAGAGACCAATGCAACGACTGCATTTTGCGATGATTGAGGAGATACAAACCGGATCGCTGAGAAAACTCAAGGGAATACCAAAAAGTCCATATCATAACTGCTACTAGGATTGGAAAAAACGCTGACACATATAGGAGGAGGAGGACTACTTTGAGGGGGATAGAATGGCAATTGATAAATGAATAAATATTTTTGGAAAAAAATGCAAATTCACCTTATTTTCTGAAAAGACCTCTTACGACAAGCTTCGGACAATGTGTGAGCATAGCTTTCCAGTGCCAGTTGGACTTAACTTGGTGCAGGCATTCTGTGATGTACAAAATTTTGAACTGCTAGCGTTTCTGGTAGTTAATAGGAATATATTTAAGTTTCCGTGGCGTAGTTGGTAAGTGCGTCGACCCACTTGCAGAAGGTCGAGGTTTGATTCCCGGATGGAACAACTCGCATTTTTTCACACCACCACGTCTTTCGGGTTGCTTACAACACTTATCAACTGTGTATGAAAAGCTTCTCAAATCTCGCCGTTTGGATTCGGCAAAAAAAAACTGTTGATCCCTTCTTCTCGTGATAGAACAGGAGCACGCACAACATGAGAAGTTGTTGCAAAAGCTAGTCCCTAGTCCCTTGTGAGCTGTAGTGCCACTCTATTATTATTATTATATTTAAGTTTTCGCATCTAACCAAGATCCACCACACAAATATATGTCATAAGCTCCAATTTCTTACGTAACCCGGTCGTCTAAACTCCGGATTTGACAAACGTGGGAGCAGGCACACCAAACATTAGCAACAATATTCGCATCTGCCTTATAACCACCCTCAGTATCAAGAATGATCACTCCTCCTTCCAATTATCTGTCCATGCGAACTTCGCTAATGGACTTAAAAGGAAATTATTTTGGGTGGTGCTACAGCATAAACTGGCCTGTCTAAGGCCCATTTCATTGACTATCGAATTTTTTTCTCTCAAACTAATGCCGTTTTGGCAATTGGATGCACAAACAAGAAATTTGCCTTCTCTTTATAGTATAACATAATAAAGGTACACTCGGCAATTTAGAGTTCCATCGTAGACTAGCTAGGAGTTTGCTGGGCACATACGAAAAAAATAACCGACCACGAAATTTAAAGCCATCATATGCAGAGAACCAAGACATAGAATATGATTCTTGATTGTCGAACAAGAAAAGCGAACCAGTTGTCGAATTTGTCACTCTCAAGTGGCTACTTTTTGTGAGAAGCTTACATGTGACCTACTTCAATGTCTATCATACAATGCCACACTTATTTATGTAATTAAAATCAATAGAACATCAGAGTGTCCTAATGTCTGAGTTTCATTAAAAAATTTAACCAAGAATTTCTCTGGAATAAACCGGGTTAAGGTGTGAGTTTTGTAACACAGCATGATTGAAGTTTTTCCAGGAGCAGTGGTTTGCGCAGTGCATTGATTATAGAAGTCGTTGATAATCGTATTTTCGTCCTTTCTCTAGATTCTATTTAGTTCTCTGCGCTCATCACACGGTTAACATCCAGCAGAGAGGGATTTAATGATGGCTGTCGTCCGCATTTAATTGTACGACTGCCGTTCTCAATCCTTAGAATGTGAATGACGATACAACACAACCAGAGAAATGCACTTGTGATTGTATTTTCAAGCACTCACATGAGCACAAGGAGAAAAACTAAATACGAACTAATCAATTCTTGTGTCCTGTCTCACAATACATAAATTATCGCAAGCGGGACACGATTATAGTCTTTGTGTCTAAAAAAGAAAAATATACGCAATGACGCTCTAGAGCTTCAGCCTAGCCTCTTTACTAAGTACTTATGTTGAGCGCGTTGTTCACTCTCTTACCAGCAGAGAAGAACTCTGCACGGTAAGATTTGAAAACGTTTTCATTGACAATGAGTTCCAACAACTGGTCAGCAATACGAAGGAGGTAGTGTCGCGAAAAATGCGTAATGTTTAGTACAGAAATCGAATGTGGGACCTTTAGCATGCAGGTCGACGGACTTGCTTCCTATGCCATAGCGGTCATATTTTTTATCTAATGAGCTAGAATGACCGAAAAAGTTTCCGGTTTCAGAATTTAAATGTATTGCTGTAGAAGCTTTAAGTGGGTGCAGGTGTAAATTTTCGGACTTTGATTCTTTTTCTCTCTGTAACGGTACTTCACCGAACATCAACTTTTGTCAATGAGCATATCATACTCCAGACAACGATGCAATTTACAATTTCTGCTCAGCTTTACGTATACGGGAGCCAACCCCTTTTGGATCCAAAAATTTTTGATTTCGTATTTCATCATGTTGCATTAGATTCCACATTTTATGAAAACTGCTCAAAAAGTTCAGGAGATTTGAAGAGTTTGGCAGATATGACGCCCAGACACTCCGAAAATGTCTCTCTATTCTGAAAACGAAACCTTAAAAATGTGATGCCACTTCAGGAAAAAGCCAAATAGATAATCTGAAATAAGAACTGCTCCATTTTTCAAGTACTCCCAGTATTCCAACTCAAAATTCAACTCAACACCCAGTACGGAAAATCCATGAAATGTACTCTCTCAGAATTTTGAGTAAAAGCACCACTCCATTGTCTATCAATGCGATGAGCCACTCGTAGCACATCCTCGCCGTAAGGGGACTTCTCAAAAACCTGTTTCAAAAACGAAAACTTCTTCGAAAAGATGTGAAATCAAATCCCCTCAAAATGCCCTCACATTCGAAGGATTCCACGGAATGGCTTCTTCGAGTGCTGTCGCTGAAAACAAACCAACCGCAGACTCGTCGCTCATAATGATACCTATCAGCACAACTAAGCAGTTTCAACAACACCAGCAACAGTAGCACCCAACACTAAGCACACTATCAGCTCTAAGTGGATACTGCAGGAGATTCCAATGAACAATAAAGGGAATTATGTTTGCGACGATTGTGTCACGACATTTGCCCCCAAATGGCATCGGCCCACCCAACCAACCGGCATGCCAGCCAGCCAGCCAGCCAGCCAGGCAGTCATCGTCAGCAAAAGCCCACCACAACAACGATGACAACGGCACAAACTAAAGTACTAAAGTAGAAATAATTACACATTTCGACGTGCTGGCAATGCAGTAGCAGCAGCAGCAGCGGGAGACAGGTGGTGGGTGGGGAGTAGCGGTGCGGCTTCTCGAAATTCATGTCATGCATTACGATTCAAAAGTTTTCCATTCTTCTTTCGTTTTTAAGGATCCACACCTGAGAACAATGCTCTGCCAATGAACAATTGACTTTCAGTGGTGGTTTCAAATGCAAGACACCGCTGCCATAGCTGGGTCCCCACGCCTCGGCATCTCTGTCGTCCCGTCGTCGGTCGGTGCGATGTGGATGTTAGTTCTTCGTGCTCGCTTTGAATTTGAAATAATAATGAGCCTGGTAAGGAGACATAAAAACGCGAACACAACAATTCCACTTGCAGTGTCCCCCTCCCCCCAGCCCCAACGCTCACAGATGCCCGTAGAATGTGAATGGCATGCAATTTACACCTGAACTGAGCGGTGCTACTCGACTATTGTGTCGGTTGCAGGGTGGATGATGCCGCCGCCGTCGGTTGGTATGGCAGCGTGCACGCTGACAATTTTCAATTCAATGCAAGACAAAACACGACAAAATAAGATGTCTGGGGGGGGGGGGGGGCAGAGGAGAGGGAGAAGAAATAATAAATTTCACAGGAGAAGAAGGAGCAACTTTTGTAGTTTTTGCTTTTATTTGTCACTTTTCACCTATACCCCCTTCCACCCCCACCCAACATGACCCCCCCCCATAAACTGCGCACTACTCACCTGAGGGCTCACCTGGAACTGTTGCATAGGGTATGCGACAACACCAGTTGCCTGCGGCAGTGCACTGCCAACTCCTTGGGCTATTTGCGGTGCTGCTGCGCCTGGTATTTGCGCCTGGGGTGGCACACTTTGCCAAGTTCCTGGTATTTGAACGCCCATTCTGCAAGGAGAGACAAAGATCAAGAGAGAAACGCCAACAAAATGAACAAAAAAGCAGCAGAAGAAGAAGAAGAAGAAGAATGAAACACAATGACACGCATGACATATGTACAAGCGTTTGGTGTGGACTTTTGCAGACACTTACCCCATATATCCTTGCTGATAGCCGGCAAATTGACTGTAGGCGTAGCCTTGCATTCCCTGCAAGAACTGCCCCGCCTGAAGGGCGTTGGTGGGTGCTGGGGCAGCTGCTGGATATGTTGGTGCCGGTGGATACCAATAGCCGGCGACCTGCTGTCCATAGGCTGCGGCTGCAGCTGCAGCGGCCGCTGTACCAAATGGAAAGCCTGCCTGACTGAGAGCTTGGGTTGCCATTGCTGGGACGTTGTTCGGATCGCCGCTTTCCTTTCCCCACGCACACTTGACTGGTTGCGAGTTGATTTCCGAGTTGTGAACGGCTACGATGGCGTGCGTAGCTGCTTCCTTTGTTGAAAATCTACGCAAGAGGAAAAGAAAATGATGAAAAAGTTGGTTGTTGGAATGTGCGTTAAAGGGATGTTGTGAAGGTTATTTTTAGAGGCGACACCTCTTTGTAGTCACTTTGACTATTTTGTAGATTGTAAATGTGAACTGATCGGGTGCAAAATTTGTTCAGGTGAAGACAAAGTCTGGGTGTCTGTGGTCCCCACTCACGGCTGGTGGCGACCATCTGTAGTTGTGGTGCAGAATAAGGCGTTCCCTGACACTTTATTCGACTCGACATGTAATTTTCTAGTAGATCTTAAGCATAAGGTATGTAGAAAGAAAAGCTTCTGCAGACTTACAAAAAAGCAATGATACTAGACATGCCTCTTTCTTTCCCACTTTATTTGGTGCGGTGTAAAACCATTGCTTTCCAATCTCTAGGTGTACTGACCACATTTAACGAAACTGTGGGTGGTAGAGGCAATAGTTCGGGTCATATAGCACGAATGTTTGACTCTCTTCTTCATACTGACGTAATTGTATCATCCTTCATCAGTTCATTAGTTCTTTTGGTACCATACCATACATGTAGCACTGCGAACTAGAAGTTAGCTGTGACTCCTTTAATATCATACTTCACAACTTTCCTCGAAAGACGGAAAGAATCCCGAAGCAGATAGTCCTAAGAAAGCAAAATTCCCGAGACTTTAGGGCGTAACAGCTCAACAATTCTGCGAAAAGCTGATGGGACAGAAGGGAGTTCGCACCCACTTCCAATCATACAGTCACCTCAAGCAGAGGGGTTGCATGGTGAGCACCATATCCATACCCACGCCTCTGCCATGTTTACCTCGAATTTTCGTTTTCATATGTTCCTAGAACTATGCACATATCAGGTGTTTGGACATTTTTAGGAATTTCGGTACTTCGAAGTTGAGACATTTCCGCAAACTGTCCCCTTTATATATCATCCTACCCAGAGTAACCTCGAAGGTTATGGTTCCCGGTAGTATGTACACCCAGTCCTGTCACAAGTTCTTGAATAAATCTAAGAAGTTCTTAAAAACACGGCAAACATATTATATTCAATATTGTTTCGCTTATATGACCACAATAGTGCTTAATTAAAAAAAAAAAATGATTCACTCAAGAAGACTGGCTTCTGTCCTAACACAAGCCTTCAAACGGTGTGGCCATTGTGCTATAGCAGTTTTAGTGGAGACTTTGGATTCAGCCCTGATTGAAGCTCCATAAAGGATTTTTAAATTTCAATGGGAAGTCTTCCAGGCCATGCTCTCCAATTCTGACGACCACAGGCCACAATCCAGTGATTTCAGACCTGAATTCTATGATGGCCAACCTTGTGCTTCGATCAAGCCTTAAAGTTCATAGTCAATCCCTGAATGGCTTTGGCTTCGTGGAGTGAAGCAGTTTCACTTGTACCCTTCGAAAGGTATATTTGTATCAACATACTCTAGCACATCTGCTAGATACAACCAATATACCAGTTTTTGCAAAAATGAAGGCCTGTGACACAGCCCACCAAATCATTACGGCTATGTCTTGGAAGCTTTTGTTGGAAAATCCTTCCACGGTAAAATATATTCTCATCTTTGAACAAAGTGCTTGTTTCATGGCTATTGTCGGCGTAACAATGCAATTGCCAGTCTAATTTTCTAAAGTTGAGAAGTTCAAAGATGACTCGAGGACCGCGAACAGGCTCTCATATGCGAATCAACCTAGACGTCTAATTCCTGGGACAAAATCCTTTGCTTTCTAAGAGAATCTCTCTGAATTCCTCCATGCACTTGCTTTACTTCCGCACTTGTATAGACAACGCGAAGGCGACTACGTTTTGATTTGTCCCAGATAATTTGTCGAAGCAGACAATTACCTGACCAAAACCGAAAATTTGGCCAACACTCTTTCCGCATTTATCCAAAGCAGCGACTCGCTTCTTTTCAACGCCACAAACCACTCAACTGAACCAAAACCAAACTGACTAGTATTTTTCACTGATCCATACATTCATCAATAAAAAAAACTTAAAAGTGCTATTACTGCAAGAACTTTTAAACGACAAGCACTGGATATTGTGTAACAGGACATAGGGCAGGACTAGGTTCATCTATTACGAACACAGCGACTTTCCTTCTCAGGAACATATATTAAACTGCAGAAGAAAGAGGCAGCACTGATCGCACTTACAGACATCGTTCTGGCTTGGAAACTAGTAGCTTAAGAAATCTTTGTTCATGTTTGCGAATTTAATGAAAACGGGTGGTTTTTTTTAAGAGGGAGAGAACTTTAAAAATGAATAAAACAAAGAAGATTTTTTTAATCCTCTGGCAGCCACGGTTAGATCGGACATAGCCGGCTTACAGTGCCACGTCTATTTTTGGCATTCCTACCAAACTCTTTAGACTATGTAGGATGACGATGGAGAACTCTCACTGCTCCATCAAAGTCGGGAACGAACTCACCGAGACCTTCAATGTCAAAAAAGCTTTTAGACAAGGCGACGCACTGACATGTGACTTCTTTAACATTATCCTTGGGAAGATCGTGCGTAACTCATAAGTCAACACCAGAGACACGATCTTCCAAAAGTCAGTTCAAACGTCGACGACATTGACGTGGACGAATACAGCGAGCCGTCAATGAGGCGTTTGCTGGCATTGAAGCGGAAGCGGCTAAGGTGGGTCTGGTGGTTTATGAGGACAAAACGAGGTACATGCTATCATCAAGGAAGGATGCGAAACATCGACGTCTTGGACAGAGAGTCACACTAGGCAGCAGAAGCTTCGAGGTGGTCAAGAATTTCGTCTACCTCGGCCCCACGGTAAATAGGGACAACAACACCAGTACCGAAATCAACCGCGGAATCACTCTTGCCAATTGCTGTTTCTTTGGGGTCAAGCGGCAAGTGGTAATAAAGTCCTCTCTCGAAGGACTAAGACTGCTTTATATAACAGCTTGATCATCCCGCGCGGAAACCTGGACGCTACTAAAAGCGGATGAGGAAGCCCTTAGTCTTTTCGAGAGAAAAGTTTTTCGTGCGATTTTTGGTCCTGTTTGCTTTGACGGCATCTGGAGGAGAAGATTTGACGATGAACTCTATGGGCTGTAAAGACAGGTGCGTCTAGTCAAGCGTCTTCGGATACAACGTTTGAGGTGGCTAGGCCATGTAGACATGGACACCACTGCTGTGGCCCGAAAAGTCTTCGAATCTGAGCCATTGGGAGGCTAAGGTGGCGCACACAAGTGGAGAAGGACCTCAACCAACTTGGAGTGTGCAACTGGCAAAAGATCGTGCTGGATGGAGAGGCATGTTGGTTGAGAACCAGGTTCACCCCGGACTGTAGCGTCACAACAAGATGAAAAAGAAACGTTTACTGCAATAAATCAATTGTGGCACCCGATCTTTGTTGAAGCAACAGCTCGTGCACATCTTGGTTGTTCAATTGGTGAACGAAAAAGCCAGTAATCGTGGCATGTGGCTGTCACCATTGACTGTAACCTTCTGACCAGCATCGTTCTTAAGAATGAAATGGACGAATTATTCCTCCCATCCATAAAGCATACCAAACTGTCAGTTTTTGTGTCTTAACATAGGGTGTCTTGATATACAATTGAAGATTATCATCATTCCAAATACTGTTATTTTGTTTATTTACGTATCCATCCAGTCTAAAATGAGCATCATCGGTTATGAAAATCAGGATCAACGGCAATCTTGCTTTTGGTCAAGCGTGCACAATTTGGAAGCGTTGTTCAGCCTATTTATGTTGAAGTGCCAAGTCAAAAGAAAAACAATTCATATGGCAATGGATAAGAGGGCCAGCAGGTACAAAAATGTTGCCAACGTAAAGTTCCCTAACACACCCTCCATGTTTCCTTTAATCTGAAACGACCTTTCGCATTTAGTCCGAGCTGTCTCAGGCCTTTTCTTAATTTGCTGTTCCCAGTTGGGGATCCTGTATAAGGTTAATTTTGCTCAAATTGATACAAGTCTTAAACGTGGACACCTTTAAACAAGTTGTCACGTGGCTCGCAAAGAGTGCTACATTTTTTAATGAAAAAGAGTTCAGTATTATTGACTCCTTTGTAGAGGATCAGACATCTTGTTACCCTCGTTAGCAGCTTATTGCCCTTGCTAGGTAGCCAGCCAACTCGCTGCTGGATACCAGGCCTGTAAATCTACCAGAGCTACTGGTTGCTGCTGCACATCTGTTTAGTTGAAGTAAACACAGGCAAGAAGGACTTGGAACACAGTCGAGATCAAATTGCCCTCAAAGTTAGTTGTCATTGTGCTTTCGGCCACGTCTTATAGGACCCGAATCGGTGAGGGCACAATTTAAAGAAATGACCCCTGGAACAGCAATGGTTCGCTCTACTTTATTGTAATTACTTTCCGCACTTATTTAAAAAATCTATTAAATCGGACGCCTTAAAGTGCAACTTCGAGTTACAGAAAATGAACATGGACGTTTTGCTCCAAAGTCCTTTGAACAGCCTTGCCGCCCTAGTGCGAGCATTTTGTAGTAAACAAAGCAAACAATACGACAGACACTTCTTCAACAATTTTTGCTCACCAATAAAGACACCTCAGCAACGATAGCTTTTCAGTCTTTACACGTCAGTAATTAGAACTTTTCTCATGGCGTCAACATCTTGTCAGTGCCAATCCACTCACACCAGGCAGACACGATGGAAAACGTTAAATACCAATTTAGCAGCCACCTCCGAAATAGATCCACTCTCGCCCAGTGAGCGGGCCATTTACGGAGCACGTAAGGAAAAGTTATTCTCTCCTTGAAAGGAGCACAAGCACAATCCCTAATACAACCTTCACAGCGAGAGCAATTCTCGATTCGTACAGCACAAAGGATTGCCCTTCAAATGACTTTCACAACTGCTCCCGGGCACCACACTGCACAACTAGTGAACATAAATTCTGAAATTTCCTGCACACGCTCACCCCCGTCCGCTACCGACGATGGAACCCCTAATCAACCTCTTTATGCACAAGGACTCATGGGAGAAAGCGAGAGCAAGAGAGAAAGGGGGGCGGTGGGCGAGGGAGAGAGAGCAAGAGCAGTGGCACTTTTAAAATGGATTTTCATTAAAAAGTTTACTCCCAAATCATCTTCTTTCATCTCGGCGTGGATGACTGCCACACACACCTCCGCCCCTCGGTAGGGGTGGGGCCTTGTCGGGCGTCTCGAGGCGAATGGATACAACCCACCATCGAAAATTAGAATCCCCACTGCTTATCTCCGTGTAGCTGTGTGCATGGAGCATGTACCGCGCGCACTTCCATGTGATGCGAAACGAACTGCACTGCAAACACACTCTCACCCGGCTGCCCATCATTCTGTGGGGTTTGTTGGATGGACGAAATAACGAGCAGAAGATGCTGCCTGCCAGTCACAGCCCCCCGCCGGGCTGCCCCCAACGACTAACAACTAGTTTAACTTTATACATAAAACATTATGCAATTATTATGGCTGGTCGGACGGGGTGGGGTGACGGGGGCGGTGGGTATAATGCACTCAGCGGACTCCATGAAATTGGTGCAAGCAACCGCCACAGTGCCACAACCGCTGTCAGTTCACCATGACCACAGCCATCGGGAGCGGGGAGGGGGCGGAGAGCGAAAATCCCTTTCAGACTGCAAAAATTATTCCCTCATCCACCCCTTGAAGGGCGTCCTCTTTTTTCCTCGTTTGTTAGCCATTCGGTCTTTGTTTTGGGCGCGACCAGTCCGCAATGAATGAATGAATGAATGAGTGAGTGAGCGTGGACTCTGTCGAGGACTAGGCGAGGCCTTTTGTCTGTTAGTCCCGCGTGTAAATTGAAAGCAGGCAGAAGTTGGAGCACTCAATTCATACAGCTGACCTAAAACGCTCCAAGGGGTGGGGTTCCGCGCTAGCGTCTGTATGTCTGTGTGTCCGAGTGATGTCCTTTAAGGGAGGAGATCGTGTGAAAAGATTCAACAATGCGAGCACAAGGAGAGACTCAACCGTGGCGGTGGTGGTTTCTTTGCCAACTGCACGCGTCGTTTCTTCGGTGGGCCTCCTCACCGCCATTATCGCCACCAGGGAGCGCGGATGTGGACGCGAACATGACTTCGTCGAGCATTGTTGATTTATGACAGAAAGTGAGTGTGGTCTTGGACAATGGAGCCTACCGCCCTAATCGTGTTTGCACTGGCAAGGAATTTCTCCTCTCCGCCAAGCCTTGTTTGTCCAGCACATCCAGCTAGCTTAAGGGCACATGCACACATGTACGTGCGGAGCACATGTGCACCTGCACTACGGGAACCGACGCGGAATAGAACAAAAGAAGAACAAACAAAATAGTAATGAAACTTACCGAACGAATGCATATCCTTTATCCTTGAACACTCTTATCTCCTGTATTGTGCCAAAAGGTGAAAAAGTTTTCTGCAATATTTCCTCAGTTAGTGTGCCGGAGAGTGCTCCATTAATTCCGCCACAATACACGGTGCAATTAGTTGGGCTACTTTGGTTGTACACCTCATCAAATGTCAAAGGTTTCGAGTTCACTGGAATGTGAAAACAAACGAATGAATGAGTTTGAATTTTATTTTACAAATACACTTAACCGACGTTCACTCTCCCACCCCACTCGGCGGGGGGTGGGGATATAATTTCTTGTTTATTCGCTTGACATGATGTGACCTGATTGTGTGCATGTGTGTGTGTGTTTGCGTGTGTTTCCAAGTGGGAAAGGAACTCAGGGGGATCCTCTTGAGGGAGTACGGTCGGATTGGTTTTGAGTGAAAGGATATGAAGCTTCATCTCTGATCAAGGATGAGAGTGAGGAGTAATTAAGCTTTCCTGGGTGTGGGAGAGTCGTCTGCATTGGTCAAGGGAGAGGAGCTCCAAAGAAAGGTGCACGCTACGGAATGATGTTGTGTCCTGATGTGTGGTTTCGGAAGTATAAATGACAAAGACTTGGATGTCGTGGTTGCCTTGTGGTGGATAGAAGTTTATAAGCAGATATGAGCTCGTTTCATAGGGTTGTTGTTGGGCGAGGAGCGGACACTCCACAGAGCTTAGGAGGAACCTTGTATTTTGTTCTTGGAAGCAGTCAAGGCTAAGATTCCTCCTTGAGACTCATAATTCCTGTGTTCTCGTGTGGTTTCTTGAGATGGGATCAGCCTTGCCGGTTGGGTGTCGAAATGAAGTTGATTAAGTCAAATAGTCAGTGGCACGAGTGAACTCACATCCAGTGTAATTATTTACAATTATCTGTGGCATTCCAAGGCATACACCCGATTTCCGAAGACTGAACATAACCGAATGGAAACCAGTGTGTAACAAGGCAAGTGGTTTATGGTCTGATTGAAATATCACCCTGGGGGAAGGTATGTATGCATGACTAATGTGGGTGTGGCTGAGAATAATGCTACCTCTACTCAGGAAATGCATTTTTCTCTAGGACGAGGTTAAGTTAAAACGAATTTTTACTTCTTCGCTTTTGCCCTAAATGTGAAAATAACTTCTGCCTCGCCTTCATAAAACGATGTCTTTCGAAGGATGTCTTCGAATACTGAAGGATGAAGTGGGAATATTTTTGAAGGCCTCAAAGGGAATGACGGAATCTCAACTAGTAAGAATTTGATTTTCGACACGCGACCAGAAAATGATTTGATACTAAGCTGAGGAGGAGAAGGAACACAGTTCTCCATCAAATCAATTACATTCGGCTGATTTACCGAACGTGAGAAGAGGAGGGTGGCTCCTTAAGAGTGATTCATCGTAAGGTTTGGTCTTTACTTCACCGTTTTTGACAGATCACGTGTGAGTCCTATCACATCGCTTAGTCATTTTTGTTCAGAATCATTTTGCAAGTCATCATGAAGGAGCTCACACCATAACAGCGTCTCTCAAATGTTCAGCTGTGGTACACAAATCAGAGTTCAAAGAGAAGTATTTTTCGTACCTTTCGAGGAACTTGCGGTGCGTAAAATCGACACACTTGAACCACTATTGGCAATATAATTAGCAAGTTCGAGATAGTCCTCCAGTAAGATCAAGCACGTGAAGTGAAGAGACTGTAGCCGTTGTAGCAGAGAGGGTAATCGCGGACCTCGTCGCTACTGTCAGTAGCTTATCTTGGCGTGTTTGACAACGCTTCCTACTTCACGTGAGAATCTTGGCTTCTTCTTCTTCTTCTTCTTCTTATGGAACTACAGTCTGGGGTGGACCTGGGCCTCAACCAGCATGCCTCTCCAGCCAGCACGATCTTTCGCAAGCTGCCTCCAGTTGCGCATTCTAAGTTGGTTGAGGTCCTTCTACACCTTAACCTAGGTCGTTCTCTGTTGTGTTGTCCCAATGGCTCAGTTTCGAAGACCTTTTGGGCCGGAGCAGTGGTGTCCATAAGCTCTACATGCCCTAGCCACCTCAAACGTTGTATCCGAAGACGCTTGACTAGGCTCATGTCGCTTTACCACCCATAGAGTTCGTCGTTCAATCTTCTCCTTCAGATGCCATCAACACAAACATGTCCTTTGTTACTTAATTGCCTCTTGAGCCCAATGAAACAGCGATTGGCATGACTGATTCTGCGCTTGATTTCGGTACTGCTGTTATTCGGGGCTACGATGGTGCTACGATGGGACCCCCTTGAACTTTTTCTAGGGAAGGGTAAAGGACTGATGATATACCAATATACCCGAAATGATACTAGTACTAAAGGCCATTATCATACATGCGACCCATTCTTGAAACCATCAACAATACCTTGAAACATTGGGGTAGCTCTAGGAAGTCAACTACGCCGTTGCTATATTTCAAAAGTTTGTAACAGCAAGAATCTGGACTTAGAAGCCCATAAAATAAATCCTTTGCAAAAGTTAAAGCCAGTTGACATTAGTTTGCTTCAAATTTGAAACGAACAAGCTCTGCAAAAACTCAATGAAATCCTGATGGTTTACTGAGAAATTTTGTTGAGTGATGAAGCCAACTTCTGGCTCAATGGATACGATAATAGGCACAGGTGCCGAGTTCAGGATGATGAGCAACCCGAAGAGGAGCAAGAGGTACCATTACAATCATTCAAGACAACGGAATGGAATCACTCTTCCATATTTCATCAAAAATTAAACAGTTTTACCGTCAATGGTAACCGTTGTAGCGCCATGTTGACTATGGATCATGTGTCTCCTGAAATTCAAGCATTCATTGAGCTCTGGTTTAGATAAGATTGCTTATGAGCCATACAGCGTGTGAAACAATGGATTTGCGGAGAAGTCATTTCGGTAAGCACCTAATTACACATCTTGCTAACGATAAATTTGCCGCCTAAATCGAACGATTAACAACTCTAGGATGTTTTTTTTTTCTAAGATACGTAAAGTCACAGGTCTTCAGGAATAAGCTAGGTAGGATTGACGCTTTGGAAGCCAACACTAGTCACAAGATACCAGTCGCTATGCTCAAATGAAACGCCTCCAAGGCACTCGATCTTCCGCTATCGGCTCTAACTCATTAAAAGCAATTCCCAAGTGCAATCAGGCGACTACCTCGTCAATTGCATTTAAGGCAAGCCTCGAATGTTGTGATGAAGATTAGATCCGTACCACATGAGCAAACCAACGAAATTGAGCCCTTTCCGTCCGAAAAAATAGCTGGTTGACATTGAGTTCATTCCGCACAATCGCATTTTTCGGCCTATCCCAGTGAGAAACTCACACAAAGGCACGGAGAAATTTCATCTGAGCAGATTTTCGTCGCGATCAACTCTTTCGGTTATTACTGAAATTGACCAGAGGTGAGGGCTGAGACAAACGCTAATTTAAAAACCGATAACTTGGCTTTGATACCAAGCTCGGCCTCCGTTTTACTCATCTATGTACCAGGCTTCTTCAAAATTGATCCAGGCTGGCCAATCCTACAGCATAGGTCAGCTTTGCACTCGTAAAAAAGACCCCGATATACTTAAACTTCTCCACGTGTTTCAAAGAGACTCCACTACCATGCAGAGTGCCATAACTTTGGACTTGTCCAAATTCACCTTCATCCCAGCATCAGTACATACGGCTACGAGCCTATCGAGTGCACGCTAAAGTTACGTCTGAGAGGATGTGAGGACAACTTAGACAATGACCTCAAATCAAGCAGTGTGACACATTCCTCGCCTCGGCAGCGCTACAACATCCATTCCAAATATATGTCTCATGAAAAGGAGAGGAGACAAGACGCACCTTTGGCGAAGCCCAATGCCCATGGTGAAAGATGTTGATTTACTACCAGTTACGCGAACACAGCTGCTACAGTTGGTGAGATTGAATGGCACTCAGCAGGGGACTATCAATCCGATACTCCTGTATAACACTTTAGAGTTCATCTCGAGGGACTCAGTCGGAAGCCTTTCCAAATCTATAAAAGAACTGTTGATCGTTCTAGCATACTCCTAAGCCAACTCAACAATCATTCTTAGAACGAAAAGATGGTCGGATTTTTTGGCAAACGTTCCCCGACCGATATCTTGACGGAGAGTAAATATCGTAAGGTACGCAACCTCAAATGAGTCGCTTTTCATTGAGAGAATATTAAAAAAATTAGAAAGCTAAGTGAGAACTGTGTGGAACAAAAAGTGCGTTTGTGGGGAAAGAAGTTTTGGGAAAATTAAGTATTCACATCCACTGCTGATTTGGGCCATCTTTTTAAGAGACCTAGACCCCTTAAGACATAGGCAAGCTCCTACATTTATACATAATCGTTTCAACTGAGTGTTGGATGAGTACACATACCGAGGATAAAAGGTCTGTTTCAACGACACACGTTGCATTCTAGAACTCTCAAGTGACAGTAGACACAATTGAGTTTTGGAAGCAGTCAATTCGACACTATGGTTTTTTACTCCAATGGTCTATGCTGTCGGAGTGTAATTTGATGCGCCGACTGCAACCCACGCTGACTTCGTAGGGCTCTAGTCCGCAAAACTTCTCGAAGTCGACGGGTTTTTGGTTACTCTGAACGTATTTGTGGGCAGAAATGTTCATTTGATTTGTCGTTTCGTTGGCGCAGTTATGTTGATTGACTGTGATCAGGAAAACACACCCGATGGCATGACAAACAAATCGCGTTTGGAGGAACAGAAGTTACGCAACCCTGAGCATAACATTGTCTCATGAGTTCCAATGAAATAGTATGATTAAAAGCAGTTCTCTATTCGGAGCATGCAATTTACTCCTACCAAGTTGTTTTTCTTTACCAAATGTGACATATAAAGGTCGCAACAGCTCGCGCGGACAGTCTTCGACGGGCTTTGATAAGCGTTTCATCGATTTTACGAGAAGCCTAAGGACGACTCCCTAAATTTGGAATAAGACTTGAACTTACGATCAAAGAAATTCCAACGATCAACCACACCATTCCTGTATGAAACACCAGACACACTTAACAGTCAACGTCAGAGCTCGAGACCGCGTCACTGCCAGTTGGATAGAATCTTTCGTTTCTCATTTTACTTACCGTCAGCTTTCGTTGCTGGTGGTTTTCTCGTGGCCCAGTTGGTTCGTATCGACCGTGAACCCAGCCACTGGCCATTCATCGCGGTGATGGCGCTCTCAGCCTCCTGTAACGATAAAAGGTTCTTCATTAAAATCAGTTGTCATTTTTGACATTGCATTAAAAATGAAGCGAAGTCGGAATTCAAATTAAACCGGTTCTCTTAATGTCGTCGTCGCAATTAAATTACTCCTCGACAAGGACACTCAGACAAGACGTCGCAACCACGTGCGTACGAGTTGCGGCTGGCGGTGACTTAATCAACGCAGATTGCTGATTCCACCCCCCCACCCCCGCTCGACATCCTTCAGCCGCGACCAGCTCTGGGTCTGTATGATGAAGAGCACGTGTCACGAAGGACACACAACCCAGCCGCCGACCGCCACCCACCGTCACTATTATCATTATCATTGCCTATAAACGCCGCCTCGGCTGCATCGGAGTGGCATATGGTGCAGAGAGCAGTCCCACCCCCCCACAACATTCTCCGGACAAGAGCACTCGCCGGAAGATGAACGACGCTAACGCTTCCCAAGATCGCACACAGATGTGCACACATAATGGAAATTCAACAACTGTGAAGTATCCTGGTAATATTTTATTTTGTAACATGAGTCTGGTATTAAGGCGATAGGGTGGGGTGGAGGGGTGGAGTATCCGCACCTTCCATCGCCACCCACTCTCGCATGTGTGCTCCGTTGATGCACTCCGCTTGGAGGTTTGTTTGGAGTTCCTTGTCTGGCTGCGCTTGCCAGGACTTAAGGGACGTCGTGCATGTTTATGTGAGTGAGAATGGAGTGGCGTGGCACTTAGCTGATGGATGATGTTAGGATGTCTGAGTGTAGTTAACGGCTTGATAAATGCCGTAAAGTAATAATGCGAAATAATAGCAATGGCGCAGGAGTTGATGTTACATGAAAGGATATTTGAGGAGGCATGTATTTGCTTGCCTTGATAGTGCACCTGGTTGCAGTCTGTAACGGGCGCAACCCTGCATCCATGTCCTGTAGTGGCGTTGTCAAGAAGGTTTTAATGGATGCAACAATGGCTAGCTGAGACGCCTGCAGTGGTTGGATGTGCGCAGTATTCGTGGAAAAGCGATATGTGATGAATTGCTTCTGGACGGAAATATGAGAATTTAGCTTAAACAATGAACCGGTTGATGTACAAGATATGATGAAAATAAAGAAGATTCCATGATTGAAATGTGACAGGTGACGGGAAGAGAATGCAAGAAAATATAAGTCTATGGAATGATCGGTGAAGACAGAAGAGAACAAAAAAGGTGGGATCTGTCATTCACCACCTGGGTCGAATCATTGATATCTACAGCTAGAATTTTGAAGTTGTTAAGGAGCTTGTGTGGCTCTGTACGAGCGTCAGATTCACGAAGACATCCTAGTGTAGATCTGGCATAGACTCACCCTTGGCAATCGGTGCTACTTCGGTTTCTCGAAACGACTGGGCTCAAGACCTCTTTCCAAGGACTAAAAATTTCTTCTTCAAATCACTTATTCTAGCAGTCCTGCTATATGAAGCTGGAAGCTGGACAATAAGCAAAAGTGCAAAGTATTGACGGAGAACATAGAACCGCGAACTGTGCCAGATGTTCCAAGATGTGGATGAAGTCCTCGTTCAACCACATCGGTCGAATAAATACCAATGCTCCGGTAAAGGGAGTCTTCGAATTTGAATCTTCTGGTACAAGAAGGATACGAAAACCGAATCTCGAAAGATCAAGTCCTGGCGGACGTATGACAATTTGGTCTTCATAAACGACAGCAGTGTTCCCAGCACAATCAACGATGAAAGGGAGCGACATCTCAGGCTTGGGCCTTCCATGGATCGTCATGTTGATTAAAAGATGAGAGAAATTATGTCCTGTCATTTTTATTCGTCAGTCTTTGAAAGGATTTAAGCTAGACGAGCAACGAAAACAATTCTTTAATGTCGTCGGTTCTGTTTGCTGAGCATTTTTCTCTGTTGGGGCTATTTAGCCATTTTTCCATCGTTAAAGATGGCAAGTCTTTACAGATTGACTGTATGACTTATTTCGCGGGTCCGACGAGACGAGAAATGGAAAACGAAGATTTTAAAGCAGTCTGATACTGTTGACTAAAGGTTGGTTTAACTTCCTTCCATTCAGAAAATATTTTTTCAGTAAGTCTACAAATTGGCGATAGCCCAGTGATTCGACTTACATTTCTCTCCGGCGAGTTAAAAACTAAATAAAAGTCATACGTGGCCAAGAAGAATACGGCGGATGAGACAGGAGTTTATAGCCTAATATGAACACTTTGGTCATGGCGTAGGTTGTGGTGTGAGGCCATTTACGCTAAGATTCGACGACAAATCGTTCCAAAAAATTGGTATAATAATTTTACCCTCCTCCTGGTAATCCTTGTAGGTCACAACTTCTGAGTCCAAAAACGCTTCTCGGTGAGACGTTCGTCGGATGGACTCTGTTATTTTCAAAGAAAGCTCTTAAACAGCGCAGATACTTTTAAAGTAGTCTCGCGGTTCCGCTGGTTGTTTGGAGTAAGCAAGGAATGACAGCCGTCGTGTAGATAGCTTTCTCATGCGCAATATCAAAAGTCATATCACTATACACATGTTGGGTACACAAGAAATTTGTAGATTTTAACAGAAGAGAACGCACGTGAGATGGTAAGTGGCATGCAGCTAGTTTTGGTGTGGTATGACGAAATATTGCAACTGGAGCTGATTTTAAAATACTTTACTACTTTCTGACATCATTTAGGCAGTCCCAGAAAGAGGTGATTGAATCAAATCCATAAAATCCCCTGGTTGCGCTTGGGAATAGCTCCTGATGAGTTCGGTTTGAAGTACATGCTGTCATTAAAGAAGGAAGCCCAACATCGACGTCTCGGACAGAGCGTCACACTAGGCAGCAGAAACTAGGGACAATAACACCAGTACAGACATCAAACGCAGAATCACTCTTGCCAATCGCTGTTTCTTTGGGCTCAAGAGGCAATTGAGAAATACAGCCCCCTTTCGAAGGACTAAGCTTGCTTTATATAACAACTAGATCTTCTCAATCCTAATCTATGGCGCGGAAACTTGGACGCTACTAAAAGCGAATGAGGAAGCCTATAGTCTTTTCGAGAGAAATGTTTTGCGTGCGATTTTTGGTCCTGTTTGCTTTGATGGCATCTGGAGGCGAGGATTTAGCAACGAACTATATGCGCTGTACAGCGACATGCGCCTAGTCAGGCGTCTCCGGATCCAACACTTGAGATGGCTAGGCAATGTAGAGCGTTATGGACCTTACTGCTCCGGCCCAAAAAGTCTTAGAATCTGATCCATTGGGACAATGCAACAGAGGGCGGCCTAGGCTAAAGTGGCGCACACAAGGGAAGAAGGACCTCAACCAACTTGGAGTGCGCAACTGGCGGCAGCTGGCGAAAGATCGTGCTAGCTGGAGATGCATGTTGGTTGATTCCCAGGTCCACCCCGGACTGTAGCGCCACAAAAAGAAGAAGAAGAAGAGTTAGATTCGGAGGATCGAGCGACCTGGAGGTGTCTCGTTCATGCGTTACCCTCGTGACCCCTTTAGTGGAATTTGCGAGTTAAAGCTGATTATGATGATGATGGCTTTCAAGCGAAACCCTGTATGGAGACGAAGGTGAGGAAGCCTGGTAGAGGGCCGTGTCTATCATTCTATGCAATGACCTCTTCTGAACTGAGTTTAAATTCATTTCCGTCTGGCTAGTCTTGTCTGTGTCAAACCTCTTTCTCGCATGATAAAGGATCATGAACGCCCAATCGAATGTCTGCGCATCATTTAGGAAGCCTCTCAGTGATCTATAAAATCACAGCACCACTTTCGAAATCTGTTCAAAATCTCCGTGATTTCCACAGATTTCTAATCGTATTAAGAAACACATTCGTCCTTGTTTACATTTTTCGCCTGCACACCCACTTTTGTCGAGGGAATATTAATTTACCCTCCATACGAATATCGGTGGCAGTGAGCCGGAGAAAGAGAAAGGTACAGATGGAGAGAGAGAGAGAGGAAGAGAAAAATGGTGAACTGATTTCATTTCTCATTTCAGCAAACTCAAAGCCCGTAAAACGAATAACGTCCTGGATGAATGAACCTACAAGAACCACTACAAAAATGAGATTCCTTTAAAGAAGGCTTGCTTTCGGTCGTGGCTGAAATCAAAGCGGCCCGACTGAAGCGCACATAATTTCAATTTCAGCATAAAAGGTGAGTCGTGCGCATCAAACGTGATACGTAATGAAATGAAATTTCACTGCTAAACCCCACGCCTCACGCCCAAGAACACCCTTCGGGTTTTCGTACCTCATTCAGGGCATTCGTGGGATTTTTGTGTTTTCTTTTTTTTTGTGCCCTTCTTCTGGTTTCGTATTTTTTTATTCCCTGCTTGACGTCCTAGTTTCTGAGCTTAAATTGCTTTACCATGCCACACAGTCGAGTTCCTAATTCATTTTCAATACGAAGCTAACTATGTAGCGGTAGCTACAGCGGAACTCTTTTGAAATATAATTATGCTGCTTCACATCCTTTATCCGAGCGTTCGTCGCTTGTCGGGTCCTTCGTCCGCCAGCAGCGTACAGAATTAATCAATGATCTCATTAGAGCTCGCTTCTTCTTCGTACTTAATGTCCAGTGTACTGACGCACCAACACACACCTCGTCCGTACACTGCACCACTGGCGGAGGCAAGGAGCTCGAGAAGGGACAGAAAATTCATTCAAAGGTCATTGAAGGTAGCAGCATGTAATTTAGAGACGAATTTCCTGCTAAGTCTTAAAAGCCTATCCGCCGAAGTGCGTTGGAATCCCTTTTGCCAACCCCCCGGGGGGCCATTTTTAATATCAGCTGTATCCCTCTCCGCGTTTGATCCCTTTGCCACCATTTGACCCGCTGGAATGTCGGTCCCGAAAAGGCACCAACCCAACCGACCGGAATGTGAAAAGCGCTTAGTGCAAGAAAAATATATCCCCCTTCAAGGAGGCGTCTCGGTGAAGAACGAGACCGAGCGAGCGGGGCTGGCAAAAACGAATACAAAATAGAAGTGGATCCTTGAGAAACTTATGGATGTTTCATTCTGGCAAGGAGTCATAATCCTGAATAATGGCGGCTTTTCAAATTCTCGTTTTGTTAACATAAGCCGTTAAGCAAATAGACAAGTTAACAACAACATGAAAGTGGAGTGGCAAGAGCCATCCAGCTGAAAGTGAGCCATAAGCCGTCGCCGCCACCGCCGCCGCCGCTGCCGCCAGCACCGCCACAGTGATGAGGGCAAATAAAAAAGGATACAGCGATACTCAAACAGCAAATAAGGATACTTGACGCACTTTAATTATTGATGAATGCTATTCAATTTTGTTTATTTCCACTCCTCCCGCATGTTTTTGTTTTTCCCTCTTCTCTGCTTTCTTTTTCGTGTAGCTTCCCGGGGGGTGAAGTTTTTCGTGTTTCCTCGTCAGAAATGATGTCTTATGCGTGTTTGCTTTGGTGAATGTTTCAGTTTGTGGAAGACATAGAGACTTTCATGATACGACATATAAGCACACAAAATCACCACCTCCACCCCCACCCCCCCCACCAGCCACAGGAGGAAATGGGGAAAAGAAGACGAAAAAAGGCAAAGAATTAACATCGTATATGGGTCATGGAGTGGGATTATCATTTCGTCCTTGTTAACAACAGCCTGATGGGCCTGGCACGCACTTACAATGTAGCAGCAGCACCACGGCGAGCGTGGTGAAAGTGATCGATTGCCAGACAGTCCGTTAACAATCGAAAAGTGGTTACGATGTGGGGCGCGTTGATGGCGGCTGAGATATGGACGCGAAGGAGGGGTGTCCTTGTGTGCTCTTTGTTTTGGAAAACGAGTGACAAATTAATTAGCATTTGTTTGCACACGAAATTGACAACTGATTGGTTCAGTGGATAAGGTTAGGCAAGGTTACGCCTCGCTTTTGTAGTGCCAGATGATTGAGGGCTTTTGTTTCGGTTCAGTTGCGTCAATCGATTATATAGGGAATAGTTTACTCAAGAAGGTATCTGGGAAAACGATTTTTTTTCTCGAGGCAAGTCATTGGTCTGTCCGTCTGTTGTGTTTTTGAGATTCTCCATAGATAGTGAACTTTTGACGCGAAATTAAAGAAAATTTCGGATGCAGATGCACTGGTGTGTATCTGAAGTTTTGCGCGTGCTGAAGGACTTTTTCGTACTCTTAATCGATTAGAATTATGTCACAGCATGTGGCTAATGTATGCATAGGGGAAGAAAGGGAAAGGAGGTTTCGATGTGCATAGGCTTAAGCTGCCTGTAGATTGAAATGGAAACCAAACATCGAGTTCGGAAGTGCATCCCGGCATTCGGCTAAACAACAAGTCTGAACACTTAACTGGACAACTGGAAGTGGGCTTAATGGGGAACTGATGGACCGTCTCAGCGATCCCTTTATTGCTTGAAGTGAAGAAATTCTTGAAGTGAAGAAATGCAGTTGTCGACAATGAGTTTCATAGCTTCCGTTCTATCCGCTAAGTGATGAGAGGTCTTTGGGGCACTTGATCAGAAAGGACTATCGTACTCGAGTTTAGCGCGAATATATGTAGACCTTGAAGTCAAATCAGAGAGGATGAGATATTTCTTAAACCGTTTGAAGAAACGTAGACACTGTACAGCTGTCGATCTCGGAATTTAATGTTCTAAGCATAAGGCGTCGTTTCAAATCTATGAAGAAAGGGGAGGTACTCGAGTTAGGGAACGAATATGAAAAGGATTAGCTGTAGCCGACAAGAGAACATTTATAAAGGTGAAGTAGGCGGTCGGCGAAAAAAACTACCCCTAAGAGAATAGCAGCATTAACATATGAGAAGGATGTCAAACTTAAAACCATCCCAAACAAGTTAAACAGTTTGAAAGAAATCTTATAATCCGTAGAAGAAGAGGCGATCAGCACACATTTTTGGCAGAGTGCCTGATGGTTTGTGACATGCCATCAGATCACCAGCGGACCTATTTATTAATGAAAACGTGCTACCGCTCATTAAGGCTCTTTTCAAGACACTTCACAAAGTGACGGCTAATTAGCGATTCCATGGTCTTAGATGTAAGTGCTGCGGGCCGGTAAGAGATGGGTGATGAAAGTTTGCCTTTATATGGGCAGGTTGGACTAATTATGTTTTCCACTTACTAGGACAGAGCCCCTTAGAGTAGGACAGATGGAAAAGCTTATGCTGTTGTTTTGTCAGCTTACAGAGCACTTCTTCAGATGAATAATTGACCTGATTTGTGCATGTTGGAACTCTTCAATCTTTACACTTAGATAAGTTCCTTAAGTCTTGCAACTTTTTGAGTGTAAAAGTGGGCATTACGGAGAGAAAAAGTGAAATCTGGTAGCGCTGAGCTGACTGCAAAAAAAAAAAATAACTGCAAGACGGCTAGCCGTGAACATAAACCTGACAGCTCTTTAGACACACAAGCATAGGGGTCGAATGCGGGTCTCTATTCCGTAAATTGTTTTAGAAATAATCGTTAGACCATTATTCAACTCATAAGAGAATTTCACATGTCTGCAACATGTCTGCAACAATTCAACAATTTGAATTCACTTCGAACCCATTTAAATTTTTTCCAGCTTTTTTTCAGAGAAGTTGACCTCGTTGTTACGGAATTTTGTCTCTTTTAATCTAAGCGTCTTATTGCGGCTTGACTCGTTCTACGCTTCTTGCTTGGCTTTGATATATGTACCTCACTCAGGGAAGAATGAAAGATTTTCAAGTAACGTCACCATCAAACAATCACAGGGAGTTCCGTTCCTAATGAAGTTGAAGAAGTCCGCTCATATTGGCTTATGCATATAGCCAGACAGTTCCTTTCGGAATAGGTTCTCCAATTATATGGATTAGGTACGAGAGAACATCTGAACCAGTGATCAAACAAGGACGCAGGTGGCAATATGTCTAGAGAATATTTACCTGGATGAGACATACGAGTAATATATCAGATTTTGTCATACCCCAGGATATAATAAATTAATCGTTAGACCATTAACAATGAAGTTGAAGTTGAGTTAAAAAACTGTATCAAGTACCACCCCTTTACGTTTACAGAACTATAAAGCGTCAAACATTTTTGACGCACTTGCAAAGGAGTTCCTAAATCGACGAAGATACACAAAAATTTTAAAACACTCAATGGTTTATGTATTTGTCTTCAACTTAGCATAACGCTTACCGCCCTTCTAACTTTAAGTTAAGCCTAATCACTTTGTTCAAGTCTTACAATCCGCCTCCTGGAAAGTGCACCTAATCCAAAAAAGGTAGAAGTAAAGCACGGCCTACGAAATACTCCAGATCTTTTAGAACTGGAATAAGGAAACTAAAAAGCGCGTAAATACTGGCCACAAAATCTCGCTTTGTTAAAAACTTGCATTTTATTCTCCTTTGCAGTCTGTTGCAAAAACAGTTCAATAACATCTTTGTTTCAAAAATTAACAGCAAAGTGTTAATAACAAAGTGTCAAATTTTTATTGTGAAAAACGTTTAAAGGTGCTAACAGATTCAAAATATGCGCCACATGTTAGAGTAGATCAAAGCAAGTTCGCTAGAGAAGACAAGGAGAAAACGAATGCATTTTATGCTCCTTTAAAGAACTCCTTCTACCCACATGCTAGGCAAAGAAAACAGTTCGGCTATTGT
>OX122882.1:20267911-20380949 GCA_944738645.1 Eristalinus sepulchralis
AACCGAACGACTATCCATCCTCTGTATGTGTATCAACTCAACACTTAGTCGGAACGATCTCATATTCGAGATCGTCAAAAATGCAGCGAAATGTTAAGGTTACTTAAAGCGATGCATGGAATATTTCACCTCTGATCTGCAAACAATATATAAGGCTTATTCTGCCAAAACTTCGGTATTACGCTCCTTACTGGTTTGAATCTCCTAAAACCTCCCTGCAACTACTAAATAAAATTCAACGGCAAGCGATAAAACTTATTGGTAATACTAATGCTGCGATGCGCTAGAACATTGACGAAATGTAGCCAGTTGCATTCCTCCCCTTTAAGAATTTACCCGCAATACTCGCCTCGCTAGGAATGCCCATCTGTTCTTCCTTAAGCCCGCCTTTGAACGTACAGCTAAGTTTAGAGACTCGTTCTTCAGCCGCACCACATGAATATGGAATGCTCTACCCAGCTCCGCTTTTCCCCCTCATTACAATCCACAGGCATTTAAAACCCATTTAAAACCAATGTGCAGCGGTACTTCCTTTCCTTCTCTTTCTGTATACCTTCAGTCAAAAAATTGGGTTCGCTACTAAAAATTGCGAGAGTGGGATACAATGGTACTTCTGAAAGGCTAAACTGGGTTTGTACAACAGCTCAATTATACCAGTCCTCGTTTATGGCACGGAAAACTTAGACATTACTAAAAGCGGATGAGGAAGCCCTTAGACCTTTTTAGAGAAAAGTTCTGTGTGCGATTTTTGGCCCTGCTGTATTGATGGCACCGGGAGGAGAAAATTTAACTTTACTGGCAGTATGGCGGCATGTACCTAGTCGAACACATCCAGGGAACAACACTTAAGATGGCTAGACCACCACTACAGTCATAAAAGTCTTCGAGTCTGAGCCATTGGGCATAGGTTGAGATGACGCACACAAGTGGAGAAGGACCTCATTCAACTTGGAGAGCACAATTGGAGGCAGCTGGCAAGAGATCGTCCTAGCTGGAGTGGCATTTTCGTTGCGGCCCAGGTCTACCCGGACGCAGAACCATGGGAAAGAGAAGAAGAAACAGATACAATTTGCTGCAAGAACAAAGTATAAGCATTAATAGCTTAAAAGAAAGATCCCGTCGGATGATTTGGTCACCGACAATTTGTGTTGTGTCACACGTTGAAAGCCCAGGTTTGATTCCCAGACTGAAAACCTTTTATCTATCATGGCACCACGTCTTTCAAGTTGCTGACAACATTCAAAGGCCTTCTCAGATCGGCAAAAACGGTGGACATCTTCTATGAAAGCACACACGATACAAGTAGCTACAGAAGATGCGAGACTTTGATTAGTTGTAGTGTGACGTAATTATTTTTATATTTTTTTTTTTTCGAAATTTCGCTTTGTGCGCTGGATTCTAGGTCGTCGAAAGTGTAGCTAAATTTCTGTTTCACCATTTTTTAAGCCTTTAGATCTGAGTTCTATTTTTTACTCAAAAAAAGGTTTTTTAGTATAAAAGGCTAAAGCTTATATAATACTGCCCATGCTCTTAATCACATCTATATCGTTTTCTTTTTCATTCAGTGGTTTGAGTTGTGTGAAGTGAGGGACCACTGTGCAATGAGATTTATGCGTCAATTTGACGTTGTTACAATGACTGGAAACCAAACCAAACTTTTACATTTATGTCCCGAATGAACATTCATTTTATTTTGATTTGTAAAAATTCATGAATATCCGCGTATTCATATTTTGAGTAAAATTCAATCGGGAATCAAAATAAATGAATATAATTTTTGTTTCATGCGTCACTGCTTCTCTCCTGAGTTGAACGCAATTTGAAAGTCTAATTTTCCAACAATTTTATCAGATCAACTTGACATTGCAACAAAAATAGTCACCAATCATAAATATACAATTTTAATTTCATGTCCGAAGTAAGCTGAAATTTTGATAGAAATGTCCATAATTCATTATTCTGACACTGCCTGTGTGGACATATGGCAATTCAAACACAGCTGGCAGTTGTTATTTTGATCCACGAATAAATATAAATGTTTAAAAACTTGTTAAAAACTGTTAAGAGTCGTATGATAATAATTCTTATTTGGAGAACACATCGAGGCATGAATGAGACGTTTTTGGAAAGGGGGCTTCCAAAATGTTGAAATGAGAAGAATATGAGCCTAAGGTCGTCTTTAGTCATCTTTAGCTGAGCTAATATGACACTTGGTGAAACGTACCCCTCAAGCTAGTTGAAGGCAGTGTGGTGGGTGTCTAGAAAATTTCTTAAAGCTTTACTTCTAAACTTCTGGATGAGCACTTAGGATACTAAAAAATCGTCACCGCTTCTGTTTGCCTAAAGGATGTTTTCCCTATGATCAGCGGCGAAGACGTTCGTGAACTATCAAAGAACTTAAAAGGCATGCCCAGGACGTTTATCGTCTTTCAAGCCAAAATCTAAATCGTGTAAACCAATTTTGGCATGTTCGCTCAGCTAGCGCATGTTCAGCTTAAACTTCCACAATATGCAATGACTTCCGGCAACAGCTTTCTTCATATTAAAGTAATAAAGAAGAACTCTTCGCAAAAACACTTTATCAGGCACAAAGTTCGATATATTTGAGTGAATAAAATGAATCAAATTAATGACATATACTGAAATGACGTACAATGAGAGTAGCTTTCCAACGCATGAAATAATACAAGTTCCGCCATCTCCGTTCGCAAACCGCACGAATAAAGTTATAGACCCAATAATATCTAGCGCACTTAGTCCTCCTTACTTTCTATCTTTTTGAAATATTCCCCTCGATGTCTTCGAGCCTTCCACCAAAGCTCCAATGCTTCGGTCATACGACATTTGTCATTTAAAGCCAACATTTCGCAAACTCCATCTTAATTTCTTAGTGTCTGTTCTGGCTTGTTTTCGAGTTTAGATACGCTTGATAATTTAAGTATAGTTTAAGTTCATCATCTTGTAGCTTGAATTTAGCTTCAATCAATGGATTATAGAAACAGTCAAAACTCGGAGGGAATGCTTTAACTTACACTAGTTAAGAATTTGTTCCTTTCTGAGATCAGCAGATAATAGAAATATTTGCTTCAGTGAAGAGATCAATTAGTGATTTACTCCCGTCAGCTTATCCTTTTTTAAGACTCAACTGCAAGTGGAGTTTGAAATTTCTAGACCCACATAGTCCTACATAATAGATCGATCCGCGCAGACCTACCGTATGATACAGAGGCATGAACAGTTTTGTAAGCACATCATGAAGACGTTTGTAAAAATAATCTGTCTACAACCTCTGTAGATGATGTCTTAAGCAACAGACTTAATGGCCAAGAAATATGGGTTGATATTACTTGATTCTTTGACACTCAAAATTATGGTGAAGAAAAAGTTTGGAATGTGCTTTGGTTTATCGTCTGTATCCAACCAATGTTTATGGGACTTGTTTAATTTATGGGCTTCCTATTCATTATTCAAGTTTCTATCACTTTTTCTCAATTTAAGATTCATGGTCTGTTAAAAATGGGTGAATTTTAATTTTTCTCAAAAATATGTCTTTATTCATCAATTTGTATATAATACACGTGTGCCAATATTTTTCCACTCCTCGAAGCAGTCCTGATATGCATTTTTGGTATGCCCTTGAGCCCTCTCAGCAATTCGGTTTGTATGTCCTCAATCGTCGCAAAAAACCGTGTGGTGTTGTATTTGGCCAACAAAATTTCGTTCAAGCAAAATCAAATTCGAACGAACTTCGCTGCCAAACCCCTCATGCTCAAAATTTCCAAAAAATTGCATGGCATAAGCCGTCGATACACCGACATCTTCAGCAAACTTCTCTTATAGTGATTCGACGATTCTCTAAACAAAAATGTTCACTTTCTCAATGTATTGATCGGTTATTGACGCGCTGCGGCGTCCAAGATGAGCGTCGTCATTCACATCTTCCCGACCTTTCTTGAAAAGCTTGTGCCGCTTGTTAAACCGCGAAATTTAAAAATTCACTCTATTTTTTGAACAGACTTCGTAGATGCCGATTTATTCCTATGGGGGATACCTCCACATTGTGTACAACGCCCGATCCAGTTTTTGTTCTTAATGCACCATCGTCAATGAGTCCATGAGTCACATGTTGTCAAAGTGGTTTACTTTCGGAGCTTAGATCTTTTTACTTAAAAACGCCGAATGGATGCGTAAGTGAATGCGAATGCGTTAGTCCACCGCTATTATTAACCATTAACTAATCGCGTTATTCATGATTTTGCCCGACAAATAGCCGTATGTCCTGATTTCAAGACCAAAAGGAAGAAAGTTCAAATTTTAACTGGCGGTAGAATACCTCACAAAAAATACCCATACTAACAAGCGACCTTAAAATTCGCACGCATCAAACCCACATACCAAAAAGTTAACAATTCACTTTGTGCTATAGATGTCCGCTTCTAATTCGGGACTACGTGAAAGAATGGACATTTGTTTTTTTTTTCAACCTAATAAGTGAAAGACGACTTCAACCAAGCTAAAATGGTGAAAGATCGCTGCGAAATGAAAATTATTGGCTAGTGCTTATGTCCACCCAAAATATTCTACACACCGGTAGATTACCTCTGTCCCTAAAAAACGACTCCCCAGTGACACGTTTGGAGCGCCACATTAACAGGAAAGACACAAATACCGAATTATGTGACAAATTAGTTCCACGAAATCTTCCCCATCCCTTGCGACTGTTTGCCTAAAGATCACCTCTCTAAGAGCCACCCACTTGGGAAGCAGCCGTATGCCACTGTGTAAACTTTGGAGCCACCATGCGATATCTCAAACGCAAACGGTAATTTGCACTTCATATTTTATCACATTTTTTTTCTGCTCAGCCTGCCTTCCCATAATCAACACCCCATAAAAGATAGAACTGAGTCAACTCATCACTTACGTCTGCATTCAGTGTCTCTCTGTTTTGCCCCCTCGTCAATCTCCCTCACCTTTGGCCCGTACACCGTAGACAACAAAAACAACACGAATGACAAATGACAAAATTTCAAAAAAAAAAATTGTATCCTTGAAATGTAGTTTTTTTGGCATCCCCCGAATTTTCCTTCGTTTAATTTTGTTTTCGTTCCTTTTCTTTTCACCGCACTTTTGTGAATTGCTATCGTTTTAATTTTTACAAGAAAAGCAGATTTACTCGAGCACTTTGCATAAAATCCACATTTTTCAATGTCATCTACGGGTCCAGTGTCCCCGGGAATCGGGAGCGAATGTGCCACTAGTGTAATACGGAACGAGGGTAAGAAATTACCAAACGAAAAAATGACACGAACTTTAGTCGCAGAGCCTTAATTTATGGATTTCTGTCATGGCACAGCACGGGGTGGGGACTGTCTTGCAGTGTACTCGCGCCGTGGTGGTTCTCAGCTTGAGTCGCAGAGAAAACAGTTTGCTCAGTGTTGTTCGCTCGTCGTTTTGATGAAAAATTTAATGTTGGCGCACTTGAGAAGGTAACAAATTGTCTCAGCCTAATACCCCATCCAATATCAATTATTCGCTGGGGCGTGATTGACACGGCAAGTTGGTGGATGGGGGTGGTGGGGAGGACAAATGATTGCTATGAGCTATTGAATAATAATTTTGACAGGGAGTCAGTATCGGACAAGTGGCTGTCACAGTGAAGCTCATTTCAGAAAGTGGACTCGTATCTCTTGCCGGATCAGATTGGTTTTGTGTACGTTAATATTTTTGGGCTTGATGGAGATTGGTTCGTCCTTTGCATCACCTGTGTCCTCGCTTTGTTTCCCTGCACGTGTCAGAAGCTGTGCGCCTGTGACAAGCATTGTCATTGTGATGGAAGTGAGATTAACTACACGTCTTAAGGTATTAATGTGCACAGCTCAATCTAGATTACGTTTAGTGAAATTTCAGCTTTTGAGGCACCATTTGCAATCGAAACGAGATTAAGCTTATTCAAATGACCTCGCTAAAACCATTAGTTCCAGTAGAGGTCCTCTTAAAAGGGCACCCTGTAGAGGGTGTAGGCCTGTAGTGAAAAAAAAAACAAAACTCTCCTCAAATTTGTCGTTTAAACTATTGTCGAGCAAGTCCATGTTACCAGGACTCGTGTAGGGTCTCGTTCCATGTCGTTTGGTCTTAATTTTCTCCTCTAAGAGATGTCCTGTGATTAAAAAAGATCCTCTTTTCTGAAGCGTTGTTGACCATTCGCTCGTTTTAGCCGAACCATAGTAAATTCATATCTTGCTACGACTCATACAGTTTGCAGCTAAATCGTCTCCTCCGCTCGCCCTCCTCGCAAATCCTCGGATATTCGACGACGACTCTAGGAATCTTCCTCCCAAAAGTACCCATACTGAGCTCTACTTTTATACATATTGCCCGACACATGTCGCCATATAGTGGAAACTGCAGGGTTAGTGTGTTGTAGAGCATTTCGAGTTGAGGGTTTTTAACCCATTTGTTTGGCGAAACAGAGGCAACAGCGATTTCCTAGAGCCTTCGTTGAATATTCTCAAGGGTGTCAGTCATGGGGTTGATATCTGCTACTATATTTGTAAACTTCAAGAAGATTTTGTTTTCAATGACACCGTTCTGTCCAAGGCAGAAGAGCGATGATTATTTGTGTGTTGACAGAAGATATTCAGTTTTGCAGTCATTACATTCGACACCAACTCACTTAATAATAATAATTGAGTGCCACTACAGCCCACAAGGAACCAGCTTCTAAAACAAATACTCGTGTTGTGCGTGCTACTGTTCTCTCACGAATAGAAGGGACCTACAGTTTTTTGCCGACTCCGAGAGGCGAGATTTGAGAAGCTTTTCGTAGACAATTGGTACTCTTTGAGTGTTGTCAGCAACTCGAAAGACGTGGTGCCGTAAAAAAATGCGAGATGTCCTGTTGGGGAATCGAACCTAGAGTTACTACCTACTGACTTCACCTCTTTGTTAATGACCTGAGAGACTTCTAGAAAGGCTCGCATCGCTTAAGTCGACCTCTAATATTGGTATCGTCTGCGTAGGTACATGAAAGATTAGGCCTTTCATATTAATGCTCTTTGTAAGAAGTTGAAGAAATCACAAGATAGAGCATTACCTTGCCGATATTCGGCACAAATTTAGAGTTTATCGGAGTTTTAAAATATTACACACTGCTCCTTGGCTTCTTTTTATCTTCACTTACCTCATAGAGGGATCAGTTTTCCTGAGATTAAATTCAATAAATGTGCGACGAGTCTCGACATTAAACTCAGCGGTCTCCTCCAGGATATATAACAGCATGAAAATTTGGTCGACTGTCGACTGCTCGGCCGGAAGTCACACTGGTGCGCCCCGATAAGTGTGTTCTAAAAAGGTTTCAAACTCGTAAACAGTACGTTAGACTCGACTTTGTATCTGACATTCAGCAGGCCTTGAGAGACCTTGCGAGACGTAGAATGGCCTTTCTTTTCTGTCTATGTCTTTTTGGTTTTGTTGGAGATTTTAAAACACTGCACGGGAGCGCTTAGTCGTGTAAACTGGTCCATTGTTCTGAAGGCAGTAACCTACATTTAACGTAGTTTCTTGGGAAGACCCACGGGCGTATCTGTTGTAGAGAGCCTAAGCTATCAGCTCCCATCACGTCAGAAACAGCCAGCAAACAGCCGCCACCAGACCTGAGTAAAGGATGGGCATTGACAGACCTTCGCATATGGTGTCATCACCAAGCTCAAACACACTTAAATGCTTAGCGAAGGTGAAGTGTCCCATTTGTACGCCAATAAGTTGTCTGCTTTCTTGTCTAGAGATAACAGAAAAGTCGTGATTTCATGCTGACGTTCGGGAGCAAGCACTTGGTCAATCATTGCTAGTTGTGTTGTCGAGAGACCCAACCGCCGACAAAAGCCCCAACTCAGTCAGTGGGTAGTCCCAAGGTGGGTTCACGAATAACGAATGCCGCTTTCGATCCTTGCCTAGTAAATTCATCCGTGATCCCGTGGTGTCCCAGGACCCCGACAAGTCTTGGAAAATTTTATCTGCCGACCAAATTAAGGAAAGACTTGCATTGCTGTACTTTTCTGTGTAGGCTCAGAAGGATAAGATTTAGTGACTCATTCTAAAGGCTCTACGGCAGCATGCGCATAGTCAGTGTCTACAAATTCAGCGCTTAAGCGGTCTAGGTTACACAGAGCGGATGGATAAAACTGCCCCCACCCGAAGAGTTTTTGAATCCGATCCATTGACACAACGCAGCAGAAGACAACGATGAGATGAGATGGCTTGCACAAGTGGAGAAGGACTTGCAACTAACTCGTGGTGCGAAATTCAAGGCAGCTGGCAGAGAACGTGCTACAATGCTGGTTGCAGTCCACCTCGGACTGTAATGCCACTCAAAAAAATGACATCTGCATCCATTTTCAAGCCTTTATTTCCAAGATCCCATAACGTTTGCTCAAATGCTAGGATGTGAGGAAATTTGAGGAAATTTCACTCTGGGGAGCACCCATTGTCGGGAATTTGGTCCAGCTAAGGGAATCCCAAGTTACGGTGATAAAACGGAGGTACCTTTTGTCCTGTCTAATTCTGAATTGTGCTGGCCGTTTCTACACAAAGCTCTCCTAAACTGAAAAGAGCTGAGCAACTATGAAGAGATCTGAATCGAAATGTGAAGGATATCAATCGACAGGACAGTTTCGAAAATACCTCAGATTTCGCCACAACTATTCTTTTGAATTTGTGATTCATCGCAAGCTCCTTCTATCCGAAAGGGGGATATACGCAAAAGGCACATCCGTGCGATGACTCAAAACGAATCGTGGCCACCTTTCAATGACCATCCGCCCGAAAAGGGATCTTAATTGGTTCGGTGGCCACCGGATGCGGAAAGTTCTTCGAAATCGGCATCGCAGAAGCCACAGAGTCGTGGCTTTGCCATGAAAGTTATCCATCGTGTCTTTCTGCCAGACCGGACAGCCTTATCTTGTTTCCGAGCACAACCGTATCCGATAAGACCGCCAGTCGTGGCATACGAGTAGACCTGAGCATGATTGGACCGTGTACACTTGATATCGCTGCACTCTTAATTCCCACATAGAACGGAACACTTAATTGGTTTAATTTGCGAATCCTTTGAGGATACGGGCAATCGAAAGCAGCGGCACAGCTCACCCCCACGCCGCAACTGCCCACACAATCAGATATATGACTGACCGCCGGGTATCGCTTCTTGATTTAATAAGTTTCAGGTGACCGTGTGCATTTTTATATCGCTCGCATCAAAGCAACGCCATCACCCGCAGCCGCTGAATGTAATGACTCCCGTGCATGTACACGGCCGCGCATGAACCCCGTACATACAGCCGATGGAAATAAGTGACGCGCACACCGTGTTCCCTGCCCGGCAATTTGTTGTAATTTAATTTTATCTCGTCGAGGGTTTGCCGACTCCGCCATCAGTACACCGAACTTTGGGATTTCCCGGTACCGAGGTGGAACCCGCCGGCAGGAGGCAACCACAAAATGCAATTGTCAGGGCGACGGGAAACGCACCCACCCCAGCCCTAGCGGCGCTCAATCGACTGAAGCTTGAACATCAAAAATTAAAGCAAAAAGGACAAGGGTGTCAGGGAGCCTGCAAAAAAAAATAATTCATCAAAGTGTCAAAAAAAAACTTTTTTTTCCCTCTGTTCACCCAGAAAGATAGATTGACAGTCTGACTGGGGTGCAGTTGTTGGATGAGTTGTTGTATCCATCGGATAGTTTTTGATGCTTTCGGAGAGCCAGTGAGTGATGGGATACGAATGCGGGCGCTGGTGTGAGTGCTCTCTGTCTATGGCTGCCTAGTTAGTCGACACCGCACTAAGCTTGTTGTTTTTTTCTCAATTTGTTTGTTTTTTTTTTTTTGTGTACATATTTATTTTGTGAGCGCGTCGGTGGGAATAGATGTCCTCGGCTGGATGGGTTTCAACGCAAAACCCAAAAGCTGCTGCTGCTCTCGCTGCACAGAAACAAAAGTTTGATGTATGTTTGGGGTTGAATGTCGACTGCCACAAATCAAACATTCTACGAATGACATTGAGTGGGTCCTATTTGGGATGTCCTGTGTGGGGCACCCGCTTTGCCGTGTGTGGGTGTGTGGGGGTGTTCTTTTTTTCAGCTTCTGCTGGTCGGGTTTTTGTGTACTCTCCCTCGGCAATCGATTAATCTGAGTTTGTTAAGTGACAAAGCGGATGGATGTACGTATTGTAATTCATCAGGATGAGATATGATTTATTGACGGAAGTTTTTCCTCGTTTTTTTTAAGCGGTTTTCTAAACAAAAATTCCCCGCTTTGATTAGTTGATGTGCGCCGGCACTGCGTTAACGTCAGCCGGAGAGAAAAGTTTCTCATTCAGAATTATTGCTAGACTTTGGGCTAAATTTATATGCAGTGAAACTTTGTCGGTGCCTCGGACATAAATTATATTTGGAATGTATGCGGACTATCCTCATCATGGCTGAAGGGAGTTTGGGAAATCCGAATAACCGGACATGTGCTAAAAATTCGGAATTTATGTCGTAGAATAAAATTGAAGGACGCCTTGGTCATGCGTCTCGTTACAAATTATCTGCGGAATCTCTTGTTCTCCAAAGGTACCGCATCCGGTCGTTGCACTGTGGGCTGAGATTTAGTAAAATGCACAGAACATCCCATCACCATGATTATCCTTTGAAACACGTCCGATTTCCATAGTTTCCACTCCACCCCTGAATCGCAACCGGAAAGCGATAAATTTTGTGTTTTCCAAAAGCCCCAGAAAAACACAAAACCGCTCAAAGACATCTCTGTTGAGTGAGAAACACTTAACTTTGCGAATTCGCGGATTTCATTCAACCGGCAGCAATGTAATTATGCACCGCGAATTGTCGTCGTCCATTCAAAAAAAAAATTAACATCACAAGGCCAGAAATATTTACGTACACCGGCCGATGATAATTGTATTGTTCTGCGTAATTATTCCAAGCCTCGCATCCGTGGGTCATTGTGTCTCTGTCTCTGTGTCACTGTGCGCGAACGTTACAACCGCACACACAAAAGGATCCACTGCTGAGATACAATTGTCGGTTAAATAAAAATTTGTTAAGTTAATATAAGCTCATTGTTTAATCCACCCCCCCTCGCCCCCACACCAATTGTTGCAGACCAGAATCAGCGCCATGAATGAGTTTCACATTTAATGACATTGCCGTCGCAGACATCCGCTGCGCTGCGGTCGCTATGATGCCCCTATTGTCCTGATTGTTTAATTTACTATAATGTCCTTGCACGGATTGCAACCAAAAGTAAGTACAATGAATAACAATTGTTATGCTTCACAAGATAATTGGTGGCGTTTATATCCTGCTATTTTCTGTGTGCTTGTCACGGGCCAAGGCTACGTATACGTGCTACGTTTTTTTTTTTTTTTGGGTGTCTTCCCTCAAAGGAACGGTTTCGTAGGCTGGCTTCCTTATGCTTTGACATCGTTTTGGTCCGACGAGGGTAATCGGTGGCGCTGAGAGGGGGTTGGTGGTAATAAAAAAAACGGTTTCGTATTGACGTAAAAATAAATTGGTGATAATAAGTCATTTTATGTGAAAAAATGTTGAAAAGATCACGTTTAATGATGTTTTTGTGCTTTTATGCCGCAACGCTTGTTGTTCGTGCTGGTGTTTCTTTTGTGTGGGTCTCCACTTTTGGGCGGCGTGTTGTTCTGAGTCAAGGGTGTAAAATCGAATATTTGTCTGCTTAAATATTCTCTTTGTTATCGAAAACTTCTTGGAGTTATAAACGGGCCGTCGTAAAATGTGTTTTATTATAAGAAACTAGTTTATTGGAGCGTATCATGCTTCATCTGGATGGGAAATTTCCTGGCTCAGCTGTTGTTTTGCATTGTAAAGGTGTTTGTTTTGGATTTCTTTGACAGATATCGGTAGGAGTTTTGAGGAGCCAGGACTTCTGTCTCGGCAACATTTCGAGCGAGGCTGGTGATGGTGAACTGTTTTCGCTGGAATTCAAAACAACTTCGGCTTGAAGGATTAGTAGCATGAAATGTTCTCGCCTTGTCAATCCCAACAAATTCCTGCAGTCAATTCATGACAAATGACAAAAAGACTCGATTCCCCTGAAAGCGCTGTGTAAACCACCACCTTCCATATTTCCCTAACGTTGACGGGATGAATTTTTGGCTTTATTCCAGGATTCTTTTTTCTTTTCTGGTTCATTTTCATTACCCGAAATCTGCTATGAAAGAGATGTCCTCTATAGCACAGAATAATTAAGAACCTGAGTGTTGTTCAACAGCCTCTTAACTTTAGACGGCGTGACTAGGTTTTCACTAGGAATCACTTGAGTCAGAATCAGATTCGTAAGACACTGCGCCGTGGCGCAGTGGTAAGTGCATCGACTGCGGCGCAGAAAGTCTGAGTTCGATTCCCGGACGGGACACCTAGCATTTTTTCACGGCACCACCTCTTTCGAGTTGCTGACAACACTCAAGGAGTATCAATTGTCTACGAAAGGCTTCTCAAATCTCGCCGTTTGGAGTCGGCAAAAAACTGTAGCTCCTTTCAACTCGTGAGAAAACATGGACCACACGGATCTTGATGTCTTCTTGTCTCTTCGTAGCCATCCTATTTTTGTTACCATGTCTCGGTGCACATTGATCTTAGCATTCCTTAACCTTCCCATGCTAAGTAACACCATTCACCATTTACAAATCTACACCACTACCTAACTAGATTTACCCATTTTCAATGAGAGGATCATTTAGTGCACCCCACGAATCATGAACATTGCAGTCATCCATTAATTGTGGTTCTTCTTCTTCTTATGGGTCTACAGTCCTGGGTGGACCCGGGCCTCAAACAACATGCCTCTCCAGCCAGCACGATCTTTCGCAATCTGCCTCCAGTTTCCCACTCTAAGTTGGTTGAGGTCCTTCTTCACTTGTGTGCGCCACCTTAGCCTATGTCATCCTCTATTGCGTTGACCCAATGCCTCAGATTCCAAGACTTTTAGAGCCAGAGCAGTGGCGTCCATACGCTCTACATGGCCTAGCCATCCCAAGCGTTGTATTCGACGCTTGACTAGGCACATATCGGTGTACAGCACATAGAGTTCTTCGTTAAATCTTCTCCACCAGATGCCATCAACGCAAAAAGGGACGAAACAGTCTCGAAAAAACAAAGGGCTTCCTCATTCGCTTTTAGTAACGTCCAGGTTTCCAAGCCATAGAGTAGGACTGGGATGACCAAGGTGTTACAGGCAAGCTTAGTCTTTCGAGAGACGGGCTTTATTACTCAATTACCTCTTGAGCCCAAAGAAACAGCGATTGGCAAGAGTGATTCTGCGTTTGAATTCGGTACTGCTGGTATTGTCCCTATTTACCGCGGGGCCGAGGTAGACGAAATTCTTGACCACCTCGAAGCTTCTGCTGCCTAGTGTGACTCTCTGTTCAAGACATTGATGTTGTGCATCCTTCCTTTGCCACCCGTCCCACTTTAGCCGCTTCCGCTTCAATGCCAGCAAACGCCTCATTGACGGCTCTCTGTGATCGTCCAATCACGTCAATGCCGTCAGCGTAAGTTACCAATTGAACTGACTTTTGGAAGATCGTGCCTCTGGTATTGACTTGTAAATTGCCAACGATCTTCTCAAGGATGATGATTAAGAAGTCACATGACAGTGCGTCGCCTTCTCTAAAACCTTTTTTGACATTGATGGTCTCGGTGAGTTCGTTGCCGACCTTGACGGAGCAGCTAGAGTTCTCCATCGGCATCCTACACAATCTGACGAGTTTAGTAGGAATGCCAAAACTAGACATGGCCTTGAAATCAACGAATAGGTTGTGAGTGTCGATTTGCAATTCTTGGGTCTTTTCCAGGATCTACCGTAGAGTGAAGATTTGGTCGATGGTATGTTTCCCTAGCTTGAAATCACACTGAGAAAGACCTTTCAGGTCGTTGACGAACGGTTTCAGGCGTTCACACAATACAGTAGAGAGGATCTTCTACGCGATGTTAAGGAGACTAATCCCTCGATAGTTGGCGCAGTCGAAGGGGTCTCCTTTCATGTGGGCAGGACAGACGACGCTGAGATTCAGCTAAGTAAGTGCGTCAGCTTTTCATAGACAATTGATACTCCTTGAGTGTTGTCAGGGACTCAAAAGAGGTGCGGCCATAAAAAAATGCTAGGTGTCCCGTCCGGGAATCGAACCTAGACCTTCTGTGTGTTGGTCGACGCACTTACCCACTACGCCACGGCGACCACCTTGACCTTTGAATATAATCCTCACAGACAACCAGTCTCACTCTTTGAGTGATTTCATGAAATACGCGAGAAGAACGCTCGGGACCTCCAACTTAAACAAAACCCAATGGCGGTGTTGTTTATAACTAATTCAAAAGCTTCAAAGGCTTTGGATGGCGTCTATAGATCACGAAACCCAACTCATACTCTAAAGGACTCCTAGGCACTAACTTCCGTCAAAACTTACGTAAAACGTTGACGGACATCTTGCCATCTCTTCATCGGTTTCCGATGACATTTGTGAATTTTAAGTATTTCAAATCGATTTCATAATTGACATTTCATCTTATTTCATCACTGAACGCCCCCCGACTTTCCAATTCAAACAGCTTTCAGAAAAATGTGCAATTCACAGTCTGTCTCAATCAAATCGCTTCCACTCTATCCCGACCCTCCTTCAACATTCGACACAAAAGCGCTTCAGGAGTCACTTGAATTTTTAAACATCCACTTAACACACGAGCCTCTGCTGCGCTCACACCCATACAGCACCGTTTCATATCATTGACTATCAATCGACTAATGGCCCTCGTGTAATAAAATTGTCTACATAACGAATTCCTAATGTTCACATTACCAATTTAATGGGCACTTGCCCGTTGTTACTCACTTGGCGGCATCGAGTGCACAAACGTGCACATATGTACGTACGTACCTCTGTATGTACGCATCCACCCATGCGATGAGTGGCCCATTTTGCACGTTAAGTGCCCCCCCCCCCCCATCCCGTCCGTTCTTCTGAAGGACACCATGTTATCACAATCAACAACAGCATGTATCTCAAACATCAACATTTTAAAAAGTTTCCTTCCGCACAATCCAATCCCCCACTGACCCGTTCGACGGAGAAAGTTTCGCCAACGTAAACGTTACTTTCAAATAGCTTTCCGCACTTTCTGAGCCATTTCAACTTCACATGTAAATATGAGCGGCAAGTGGTTAAACTAACAACTACTTCCTGCTCCGACCTGACTTCGTCGTCGCGTTTCAGGTGCTGGATAAAATGAATCCCACCTACCTGCCTGCCTTGTGTGTGAAAAAAAAAATCCTCTCGCCGTTCAAGGGGGATGCCGACTCGTTGCAAGGACAAACATTCAGGGGTTAAGTGAAGAGCTGACATACAAAAAAAAAACACAAGAAAGAGAGTAGATAAATAAATAAAACTTCAATCTGACTGAATTTTTTATTTAATTCCAGGACTCTCCCAGAGAGTCCTTTGTTTTGTCTTTAGTTTCCTGGTTGCTAGCCCATACTGTTCTCTGTTGTGTCAGTCCTTCTTTTTGTCTTATTTAGTTCGGCCCTCCTCGCCGGGGAGTCAGGAGGCTGCCAGGACTAGGCACAGTCACTCTCTCTTCTCGGAAAAGCAAGTGCACATTCAGTTTATTTCGAAAATATGGTTTGCGGATTACTTTTCCGCCAAAGAAATGCGGAAAAAAATTGCGAAACGACATGAAATACACACTCTCACTCCTGCTCTGATGAAACACAAAGACGCCCCTTGGTCGTGGGGGTGGATGTGGGGAAAAGTGGAAAATATTTTGCATTTCACAATTTTTTTTTTCGTCGTCTACGAACTTTTTTCCTTGCGGTCGTTTCGTTCCTGTACCGTGTCTTGTTGCTTTCTTTTGTACTGGGTAGGGGAGGAGAGGTGGGAGATGGAGAAGTGATTGCCCGACAGAGGGTGGTGAGAATAACTTTTTGCATTAAAGTATACAAAAGCGTAAAAAGATGTTTATTTTGCTGGTGGGTGAGTGCACCCTCCTTTATCAGCGCAACCAGAAACACTCATCATTCTTTGGCCCGTTCACACTGGCGCACACCCACAGAGTCGAAGTCAGTTTCGTTTGGTTTTTGGACATTACTGAAAACAAACCCCCACCTCCACCCCCACATACACTTAGTGAGGGCGCCCCCTCAACCCCGTACACTGGAGCACTGTAAGGACTGTAGCTGACGCTTGTATTCCATCGGATGGTGGAGCCTTTTCTGCAGAGATGAGAACTGCGTGGCAAGTGCGGAGGAAAGGCAGCACACTTTGTGCAATGAGTAAAGCTTACAGGATTACGAACACGGATTAAGCGCGCACACACAAGCGGACATGTTGCGGTGCAAGACGAGCAAGACGGAACAACTTGTGCATTCGCTTGTCTTCCCCGTTGGAAAATTGTATTTATGAAGAAGTTCGATAAACCCAACTCTCACACACACAAAAGTTCGATAAACCCAACTCTCACACACACACACCCCTACACAAAGCTAGTCTCTCGAAAAGGATCCGCTACGCTTCATAATTTTCCATCCAAATATTGTTCATCCGGTTTTGTAATGCAGCAGGAGGGTGTTCTTTTTGCAGTTTTTGTTTCCTTTCCTCCTAGCGGAAGGTTATCACAACTCAAACTCAAAATTCGCACAACTCACATCCCAGACACACACCATCCCCAGCACTGAAAGCAGCCAATTCGCTCACACTCCTGCACGCCCGATTCCATTAAGACCGTGTATCCTCACGCTGGATTCATGTGCATAGAATTCGAACATCAAGCATTCTTGATCGTTTTATTTATGTTCTCCGCTGCTTTCAGTAATCCTTGAGGGGGCAGCATCCTCGTCCCAACCAACCAACCACCCACCCACCCACCAAAATGCGGCCGGCGCAACGCCGATGACGAGGGTGACGATGCACGAGCATCACATCCCTCATACCTCGTTCGTGGCCCATTTTTGCCAGTTACTCCCACCCAACTCCGGCACACTGGTTCCTGACAGGATGATGGGGAGCGGTGATGATGCAGCAGCTAGCTGCAGCTTAATGCATATGCATGCTCGAAATAGCAATTCATAAATAAACAGTGGCGAGCGGAGAAACCGCATTACATAAACTTGCCAAGTGTTTGTGATATTTACTGGAAAGCAAATGCGGCGTACACATGAATACACACGCCGCCCGCCGGTGGTGGCGCGGCTGAGGAGGCACCATGCGAAATAGAGGAGACAGGCACAATGATTCGTTGTCTTTTTTCCCCACCCCCCCACTGTTCAGATGTGTGCATGTGTGTGTCAGTACGTTTATGCGAGTATTTTGATGATGGCACAATCCATTTCGAAATCGCTCATAAGAGCACTTGCCCAGGGGATCGGGGCGGCGCGCGGGCGAATGGCGCACTGTTTAACAAGGATAACGTGTAAGGTTGTACGAGAGCATAATTATGTACTTTACGAGCATGACTTTTCATAAGTTTATTGCAGTGTGACAAATTCGCACCGTATTGCGTATGAATTCGTGATGATGACGGTGCTGATGAGGTGTTTGCTGACGAAAATAAATTCAATCAGGACTTGTGTTATGTTTCGACTGGTAATGTGATGATAATTATGGATCCCCTGCAGTGAGTGCCATGCTTGCATATCTAGGGCGTGAGGAGTTCATGAAATAGGACCTGTGGGCGCTACCAGAGGCATATCCAAAGTGGTATCACTGGTTGTGCCCTAAATGAAAGGTGAACTCTCATCTTCAACCGGGACGAATTGGAATGAAGTATTTTTTTGGGAGCTCATGGCAGTGTCATGATGATGTGATCTCATTGTCTGAGTGTCGACGTTAAGGTTCATGGAATGGAACATAGCACAAGACTACTGTGGCGAACAGCATTGGCCTGTAGTCAACTAGTTTGCCTCTTTCATCATCCCCAAAGTTTTTCGAAAATTTTAAATATTAGCAGTTTGAAGATTGTTGGTTTCCGGAACTTAAGCAATTTCCAAATTTTTTTGTATTTGGAGATTTTTGACAAAACGGGTTTTCGGTGACTTTGCACTTTTGGATTTTCGGGACGTTGTGCGATAAATTCGATTTTCGTGATGTTCCATGTACGGGGCTCTAGCTTCTCTAAATTTGGAGCACTTTTGCTAATTCAGTATTTTGGATATGAAGGATCTTTGGCTTCACCAGACACTGGCACGGTATTTAAATTCATTTTCATTTCATTTTCAAATTGTGAAAATTTCAAGATATTGAATTTTTGGAATTTGGATCAATCTTGAATTTTAAGAATATTGGAATTTTGGTCATTTTCGAATATTGTGCACATGTGTGATTTTGATTTTCTTTTGTCCTGAATAATGGGTTTTCAAGAATCAACTTTTCTGGATCTTTAATGATTTGATGTTTTGGCTTTTTACGATCTTGGGCTCCTTCGCGTCCTTAGGCATATCAGGAAATTTGTGGGAATTGGAAGCTTACTGGTAATCCCCCTTTCAAACTTTCTATTTTCGAGATATTGCCTTTTTGAGCCTTTGTCTTTTTCGAATTTTAGTTACTTCGAATTTTTTCTTGTTTTCACAGCTTTGGGTCTTAGTCTAAGTCTTCACGTCATTTTTTGTTTTGCAAAGCTATATAATATTCGGGATTACAGCCATTTAAGGGTCTTAGGCAACGCGCCAGTTTATTCCAGGAACTTATACGTTTTGACTTTTCGGGATACTAGATAATCGGGATTTTATTTTCTTTTGCAGTTACATGCATTCGAAGAATTTTCGTTTTCGGAATAAAGGATGTTTTGGCATTTCGGTATTTTGGGCATATAAGGATCTTGGGCATAGAACCAATGCTTCACGGGATGGTTGGTATTTTGTCTTAGCTTTTTGGAACTCTGACCGTTTTGGAATATTGCCTTTTGGTGATGTTCGTCTTTCGGGATTTAAAGTTTTTTGTCATACCGAGTTCTTGGACTTCTGGAATTTCGGACTAAAAATGCGGGAGATCTAACATACAGATTAATGTCAATTCCAAACAAGTGGTTTTGAGTATATAATATTCAACGTATTGAGTATTCTCAGTGACTAGAAGCATTTTGAAAGGGGAAGAAGAAAATAAATAAACCAAGAACTCAAACGTAGGAGTCAACGCCCTTGCTGCCATATTTCCATTTCTAATAGTCGTGACACGGTTTAACGTGTGTAAAGACATGTAGACACTCAGGTTTTCAAATTTTGGCAACACGATTTTCAAGAGAATGATAGCATAATCCTAAATCCTTAGATTTGGTGATAAATTAGTGGATCGGTTTTTTTAGACCGTTGACGGAGACTGCACTGAGGTGAGTATTCTTTTCTCATTGGAATTTATTCAGACCCATAATGAAGGTGACAAGGTGACGTCGTTTTAATCCTCCTTATCCCATTTATGACAACAAGGAACCTAATGTGTCAGCTAGTGTTGTTTAATCAGAGTGCTGCACTATAAAATAGCTAAATGTCGAACTATGTTCATACATCTATATATTTTTTCTCCGATTCCTTTGCACATACGAAACATTCATATCTACTTTCGGTATGCCCGTCTATCTCTCATGTTTGTCAAACTCCTATATTTATGCTGCCACTTGCAGGTAAAAACTGTTTTTGTACAAACCTTTAATTTTGAAGGACATTTCGATATGAAGTACCATTAAAGAGCTATTGAACACCAAATTTGAGAAATTTCAAATGTGCGAGTTAGAGTCTGAACACCACAAAATCTTGTGGTCGCCAAAAATCTTCCCTGCAGGATATTTCGGGCTCTCTGTCCCGGAACGTGTGATTTTTGCGTAGTTTCTTAAATAAATGTAAAGACTTATAAATTTTGTAATTTTGCCAATGAAACAACGCGAAGCCGCAAACCGAAGTTGGAATGGGTAGTGATTCCTGTTGTTGGGCGTCATAGCACTTAAATACCTTTGTTGCATGTTTTAAATAGGAGCCTAAATAAATATCCCCTAAATATCTCAATGCCTTTACTTATAGCAATTTGAAGCTAAACAAATACTTCCATAAGTAATAAGAACGTGGAAACGGAACCATCTATGTGCGGGAGTAACTCCCACCTATTCTTTAAAAAGTTAACGAATTGAGTTAGTCCAACGATTTCAATAAAAATTGTCCTTGACATTCGTGGCAGAGATTGATCAATTTCATAATTGGCATCCTAACTCTGACATTGTGACCACAAGATGTAATTTTGTAATTGTGATCAGTGCTGCTGTGATTTTTTTTCTGCTCGTTTGAATATGGCTGTAATCATTTTATGGACGAAGACACATCGTAGAAAAATTTGGCAATTCCAAAAAACAAAAACATATAAAGTTAGACATTATAAAAAGTTATCTAATTATTAATAATTGAGTTGCACTACAGACCTTGTAGGCCAGGGTTCTACAACTACTAGTGTTGTGCGTGCTACCCGAGTAGAAGGGACCTACAGTTTTTTGCCGACTCCAAACGGCGAGGTTTGAGAAGCTTTTCATAGGAAATTGATAATTTTTGAGCCTGTCAGCAACTCGAAAGAGGTGGTGACGTGAAAAAATGTGAGGTGTCCCGTCCGGGTATCGAACCTAGACCTTGTGGGTTGTGTGTGTGGGTCGACGCATTTACTTACTACGTCCCTTGAATAAGTCTGTTCATAAGCCTGTAAGTTGGCACGAAAAGTGCGATTCAGTCTCCTCATCTTGTTCTTCTTCTTCTTCTTCTTCTTGTGTCTTCTTCTTCTTCTATAGTCAGTGGTGGATCTAGCCTTCAATTGCCTCTCCAGCCAGCATGATCTTTGGACAGCTGCCGCCAGTTTCGCACTTCAAGTTGGTTGAGGTTCTTCTCCATTTTTGTGCGCCACCTTAACCTAAGGCGTTCCTCTGTTGCGTTGTCCCAATGGCTCAGATTCGAAGACTTTTCGGGCCGGAGTAGTGGTTTCCATACGCTCTACATGACATAATCATCTTAAGCACTGTATCCGAAGACGCTTGACCAGGCGCATGTCGCTGTACAGCCCATAGAGTTCATCGTTAAATCTTCTCCTCCAGATGCCAACAATGCAAACAAGACCGAAATTCACAGGCAAAACTTTTCTCTCGAAAAGACTAAGGGCTTCCTCATCCTCTTTTAGTAACATCCACGTTTCATCGCCAAAAGTAGGACTCGAATGATCAAGGTGTTAAATAAAGCAAGCTTAGTCTCTCCATCCATGCTCAATATAGATTGATCTCAGTCTTGGATATATGCTTTGAATTCTGTCAAATATTAAAACTGTAAAGCGGAAAAGAGTCAGAACCCTTTTAACAACAATTTGCCAAATTTCCAATAGAAGAATACGTCATCCAAAATGTTAACTTGGAATCATCTACATTTGAGAGATTTTATCATCACGGATACAATTTGTAAACGATTTTATTCAAATCACAGCGAGTCCTTCCTAAAAGCCTCTCGTAGTCTACACACTAAACGCCGATGATGTCAACAAAGTAAATTTGCGCACAACGTCCGCGAAACGTACATTCGGATATTTCCTAAAGCCCACCCCCACCACTCATTACATTCCTTACATCTCTGCGTCTTCCGCGAATAACAGTCATTTAAATTCGTTCAGTCTAATCGTAATGAAATAAGCCAAGCTCGACCAAGGATATCAGCAAAAAAAAACTGTTTTAAAAACCATTTGATGGCGTGGAAGACGGACGAGATAAAAAAGAAACGAATGGAATATGCAAAGGATCATCACAAGGATATAATCGAATAAAACAAGCTCAACTGACAAATTTGATTATGGCGACATTGATGCCATTATCCCCACCATTCCCATGTCGTCGGCATTCCCTTCGTCTACTTTCCCTGTCTCTCTCCCGTTCGCCGTCGCTCTCCGTCTAACTCGCAAACACATTATTCCTCCCAACTGATCCTTGAGTTCGCGGAGAGGAAACTACATTGACTAGTGGCACTTGCTTTCCTCCGGCATGTACACAGTTGAAGGATGAAGTTTTTACCACGATTATTATTTATCATATTGGTGTTGGGAGCCGGTCCCCGTAGACACCCCCCTGAATGACAGATGGGAGAAAATAATGGGGTGGCATTTAATATCCTTACGTAAGCAATACCAATGCACCGGCAAGAGGAGCCACTCCCCCACCCATTGCATTCGCAAGGACACTGCTGAGGTTTACGCGACGGGGCAGAAGCCGAAGACACCGACAAGGGTATCCTGCATGTTATTTATAAATTGTTTTACGACAGAGCTTTGACGTTAATTTATTGGCATCAGTCTAAAGGACTAATGATTATTTTGAGGTCGATGTGCGACACTGATGCTCCCCACCACTTTCGCCTCGGGGGGATTATGGAGCGCGGCTGTGGTAGCGGTGGATGTGCGGAGTGGCTGGGGGAAGCTAATAAAATGTAGCTCAAGTTGATTCCGACGATGAGTGACGACAGAGGCGCAAGAGTGTGTAGATACAATCTAAAGCGGGGAAATAAAACGATTTTCTCTTTTTCCGTCGACATTATATTATCTGCTTCGTGTCGCGCATATGTTTCAGCTTTGGCGGAATAAAAATTAGATTTTCTGTCGCGACATTTACCCAGTGGGGGGCCGGCCCTCTTCGAGCACAATGGCAACAGCCATCAGCGCGCCTAGGGTATGGGCAAACAAAAAGCAAACCGCCTTGGCGCGTTTTATATGATGTAGAATCCAAAAGCCATGTAACATGGTTCACAGCTCTTCCGACCGCCCGCCTGCCATTGTGCCGTCATATAAACAATCGACTGTGGGCGCCTCAAAGCCGCCAGACTAATAAAAAGCCCTTAACAGCCGGGTCCTCTATGACTTCTCCGGGTAATGAACGTTCGCCATTTGATCGCAAAAATCCATAAACTAGCGACAATTGGAGGCTGGGTGACGTGCTTGCCAAAGGAGGCCTCCTCCTAGCACGAGTGGAGAAAATAAAAAAACAAAAAGTGAAAAACTGGCTACAATACGGACATGCACAAAGTACAGCAGCCACTGAGATACACGCACACACATGCGCCACGGTTGAGTGGTCATGGAACGAAATAAAGCAGCGTCATGTGTGGAGTTGTGGTTGCTGCTGCAGTACACTCGCACTCCGGTTGGGTCCAGCAAAACAGAAAAAAAAACAGTCAACTGGAAGTGGGACGATCAGCAGACGATTGTGGGGTCACGTACATAATAACAGGACGATGACAGGACAATAAAAAAAGAGACAGAAAACGGCATAAAGTTCCAAGGGTGAAGAACCTTTAAAATCAAGTCCACCGTTGAAAACTGCCTCAATCCGGGTTCAGTGGTGTGCGGTTGGCTGGTATCGTATAACGCACTGAATGTCACAAGTTTTTCAACTGACAGCCGGCCGTGCATTGCATTGTTCGACGTCGTCGCTGTTGTACCCGTCCCCCATGCGTGAGGGCATGGGATGACTGACGAACAAGCCGCAGATTCAAGCCACCACGTTACAGATACTCGAAACGAACCCCATCCCAGCAGCAGAAACCCCAATACAAGCTGTCTATTCGGCTGCCAAGCAAATTGTAATCACCCACTCCGGGGCATATGTGGTAGCCGGCAAAACCGTCGTGAATGGCAGAGTGAGCTGCCGCTGGTACGAGTACGAGTACTAAGAAAAGTACTGTGCTGCGGTGATGATTCAGTTGCGGTTTGTCATAATTGAAAGGATCTCTCAACACTCGTGTTGATTGTCAGTGGTCAGAGCGGACCGAGTGGGTGCGGCCTAGATGCTTATTGAATTGTTTCTGCCATAGATATGCGCAGGTGGTGAGTGGGGGAAGTTTGATTTGTCCAGTTTTTGGTAATCCTTTCGGGATACAGCACCACTTATCACTCACTGGTGTAGGATTGATTGGAATATGGTCAAGCCGTTGAAGTGAAGACACCACTCTCCCTTTTCCCGCTCTGTCGAGAGAAAAGTTTTGCGGGCGATTTTTTGTCCTATTTGCATCCGGAGGAGAAGATTGGACAGTGAAGTCTATGGGCTGTACAGCGACATGCGCCTGGTCAAGCGTCTTCGGGTACAACGCTTAAGATAGCTAGGCCATGTAGAGCGTATGCACACCACTACTCCGGCCCGAAAAGTCTTCGAATCCGAGCCATTGGGACAACACAATGAAGGATGGCCTAGGCTAAGGTGGCGCACAAAAGTGGAGAAGGACCTCAACCAACTAGGAGTGCGCAACTGGAGTCGTGCTGGCTGGAGACCCATGTTGGTTGGGGCTGGATCTGGGTGCCATAAGTGGAGGAGAGGAAGTTGAAGACGAAGAAGAAGGAGAAGAAGAAGAAGAAGAAGAAGAACAACAACAACAACAAGAAGAAAAAGAAGAGAAGGAATCACGACAGTTTGCATTAGCCTTGTCCTCTGTTGAAACCTTGGCGTGACTGACGCAAGAAATGCCTGACCCGTGGCAAGTAGTTTGGTGCGTTAGCCTACCCGCCGGAGGTCCCGTCTTCAATTTCTAGACTGGACATCTAACAAGTCCGTAAAGTGGGCCTTTGTTGTCGCGAAACCTCATTCGGCTCAAGTTCCGGCCCGATAAGTGAAGGGAAGGGCCAAGTCTGGCGCTTACCATGTAAAGGGCAACAGTTCCTAGCCGGATTCGTCTAATTTGACCGTGAAGACTGCGGAGTTGAAGTATTTTTCGCCATTTTCGGCAAAGCAAAACCATGACCATTTTGACCATCCCCTGGTAATCAAAGTTGATCACACATTGTGAATCCAACAGACCAGTGATTATCATCCCTTCGGCTCATAGGGCACTCTTGGTCTTCTTCGCAATTCCTTGGCAATGTGAAATCTACTGTTTTAACCGTTCTTTGGTCTGTGGTGTGTACTAATGGGCAATCATTATAGAAAGCGAAAACTTCGCCGGTGACAGTCGATGAATAGTTTCTGAATCTTTCAAGTTTCAGTGGAAGAGTGGTAGGATCCAGGGGAGCATCGGATAGGGAGTTGCATCGCTAAAGTGAAATCTTTGTGTGATCACAGGCCACAGATGGATGTCCTTAACACAGTGATTTTGGAAATTTTATTTATTTTTGGAAAACGAACGAAAATAAAATCCGCTTCAACACAGCGTGCCTTTAATTTGATTTCCGATTGCTCTAGAAAGTCAGAAATCAGAAATCCCACCAACGACATTCTGACGAAGCAGACTAAAGTACAACGTGCAACTTCACCTGCAGCGGCAACTGGCAAATTCGAATGCCATTCCCAACAACAAGGAAACTCATAAAACCAAGACCAGCAGGATTCGCTTCGAACTTTCCAATTTCAGGTCAAAACAAGAACAAAAATAAAACCGGGAGAAAAGAAAAAATTTAACAAGCATAAGGATAATACAAGGAAACGAATATAATTTTGCGGTCGTACGTGATTCCATTAATTCCGAAGCGAAATCAAGTGATTTTCCAAGCAATTCCCTCGCCGACCGAACCCAACGAACCAGCCAAGCGCCCGTCGCACCACACATATACGAGGCGAAGCGGCAACGCGTCGCGCCCTTCTCTGTACGACCGATTCGTGTTTGTTTCCGCTTCGGTCGTCCCCATCTCCTCGACTCGTCTGCTCCACTGGGTGCTTCCATTCTTTCCCATTTGTGAAATCATCATCGTCATCGCCACACAGCCGAAAAGACGGCACTAGAACGAATCTGAGATACCTTAGGGAATAGCCAGCCACCCACCGTCACCCCAAATGAATTTGCCGCCGCGCATTTCGTAGTGAGAAAAGTTTTTCATGTTTGTTTGACTTTTTTCTGTTTTTTTCTTTTTTTGTTAATTACCTTTGCGCAGGAATTCGGATGCACCCCGAATGTAGCCAAAGTTTCGTCCCGTCCCGTCCCAGAGGTTGGGGGCACCGTGTGCTGGATACACTTAAGGTGCACATCCTAATTAGCCCTGCTGCTGTCGTTTCTCCAGAAGAGTATCGTGCGGCACAGCCACAACCGCGGCGGCCGGAGTTTTCTGCTGTGAAAGTCGACGAGCAAAAACTATCCACAGAAGAGCCATCCCCATTGCGGCGAGCGAACACAAAAGCAACACGACCAAGGCGAACGCAAAGTTGATAGTTTTTCCAGTTCTGGGGCTTATTGTAAAACTTTTGCGAAATCGTGGACCACTGGAAACGTTTAAATTGTAATTTTCACACCTAACACCGACGCAACTGACTCCCAAGTCGCTTCGGTACGTGTTTGTTGCATGCGAGCTGTGTTCCAAAACAAACAGCGGGCGATGGCGATGGTGGCGGTGGCGAATTTTTAATCTTTTAGAAGCGCGAATGCGGGAATCCTCGGTGGGTTCGGATCGGAATGACTTTGCTCGCTCGGCAGAGGATGGAAGCGACGATGACGAAGTCACAAATTTCCCGCAATTCACTGTTCTAGGGTCTGGTCTACTGAGTGCACGCTGCTGGCACCTTCAAAGCTATTTATAGAAAGGGATTGAAACTTTTTGCTGAAAACTTCAATTACTCCCGCAGGATGGATGGCGGGTGGGAGGACGGCCGGGATGCCTGGTCGAATTGTTGCAAAACTTTCTCATTGCAATTTAACGAAGATCGCTAGTCTTACCGGGTGTGTGTATGTGCTGCGCCCAGCGGCAGCGACAGGTTAGACAGGTAACAGTCGCACAGCAAGGCTGCTCGTTGTGACTCTTTTATTTTCCTTCACTTTCACCTCAGCGACCCGTCGTCCGCATTGTTCGGTGCATCACCGAACCAAGTGAACAACAACAACAACAATGTAGAATGAATGAAACAGAATTCTATCCACCCCCCTATGGCTGCCTGCAACAAGGATAACGCATCAGCTGCATCACGACGGCAGTAACAGCGCAGCGTGGAAAATCTATCTGTTGCGGAAACAATTTTCACTTCCATCCAGACCTTTATCAAAAGATACAGCACTCTGTCTCACTCTCCCTCTCTCTCTGACCCTCATCCTTCACACGCTCCAACACTCACCCCTTGCCAACCGGGCGAATGATGTGAAATGGGAGAAAAAGAATAACAAGGCCACAAGCGGGCACATTCATATCGTTTACTTTAAAATTTCTCGTTAATTTTCCCACCCCCTCCCCCCTACCGCCGTACCTGAGAGAAGCGATGTGTTGTGTGGTGCTCGCCTCGGAAGCTGTACCCAGTAAATTTCCATTACATTTCCTGTCGCAGCCCCGCCGACGTCGTGTCCTCGTCGTACGACCATCCGTATTCTAACTTTCGCTTGTAATTTCGAAACGCGCTGCACTCGTAATGAAAAAATGTGTTGGCTCGATGGCGGCGCTTGCCTCCGTCGGATGAAACAGACGGCAGGGAAAAATCCCAAGGAAATGTGTGTGCGCAAGCAGCGATAATAGGATATTATGGGTGCAAGCAGATGCTGGAAATTATCGGCTTTTGTCAGAATTTCCTGTTGCAATGCGCTCCGGCGGGGGATGGATACATTGTGGAAATGTAACGAGATGATGTTCTGCGGTTCATCTTGGTGTTCCTCCGGGCAGATATATCTTAACATCAGTCGGAGCTGAGGTTGTGTGCCCCTTCGGGCCGATAACGTTCATTTGGCTAATTTGGTTCACTTTAACCTGGAGCTGAACTTATTTCAGTTTCCATGTATTTTTGCGCTAATTACCTCAATCGCGGGCGACCCAGCTTGGTTCGAGGAGGAAAGTTTCTTTTAAGTACCGTCGTCGTTGTGTAAGTTTTCCACTAAAATGGGTTCAAGATATTTCTGCCAATTGTTTTGAATGTGACGTTGGCCGTTGGTTGTATTCTGTGAGAGTGAGCAGTTACTCTGGGCGGGAAACATTCGTTTAAGGCGTTCAGGGGATCGTGAGTTATATTTTTAAGACGTTCATTGGCTACATATAGCCGTGGCTTTCAAAGAGCTGGCTCTTGACTCAGAGCAGTGATCAATGAAGGATGTGAGTCTAAGTGAATCTGTACATTCTATACCGTTTCCAAGAACCTTTTGGAGACTTATTTTTCATCATACCGCAGTTTTGATTGTTCTACGCTTTCTAGATAATCGGGGGCCCGCATTAAATCATCGTGTACTATTGCTCATGATCATTTATTCCCTGTTCTTCCAAATGCAACAGGACTAGCTTCTTCAGAACCCACTCGTGTTGAGGGTGCTCCTGTTCTGTTTCAAGTTGGCGGAACATGCAGTTTTTTGCAGACTCCGAACGTTGAGACTTGAAAAGGTTTTCATAGACAATTCATACTCCTTGAGTGTTGTCTGCAACGCAGATGAGGTGGTGTTCAGTGCGGAAATCAGGCCTGGGTGTGAGTCGATGCATTTACCCTACTTATTGTTCCTTTGCTCCTATCGCTATACTGTGTCAACAATTTTCTGCGGCTATTTGGCTTCTCCATGATGGTCTATATTCCGATTACGTGTATCTTGCCCGGAGGCATGAGTGTCGTGCCCCTGATATGAAGTTCTTTTTTGGAAGCTGCCAGAAATTCGATACATCCAGAAGCAAACACAATGACCTACATAAACAGTTTCTGTAGGAATGGCTTCGAGCTAAGATATGAGTTAGCGGATGACGGTAGTAATGATAGCCCAGAGCAAGTACTAAGGGGTACCCAAAGCATTCCTCTTCTTTTAGCGCTATATACATACCAGAGTTGGTAGGAGTGTCTATATCTATGAATACTAAGGCTTAGCGTAGGGATGAATAAATATACGTTCTGTAGACTTATGGCCAGTTTCACAGTTCGTAATGTCGTGCATAAACATCAATATTCACCACGTTATACCTACAGACATACCCATCTCACCCTTGCCAATCGTACGAACATCCAAAACGGTCACTCCTTATATTCAAATTGTTGACCATTTTTGAATACTCTTGTTAAGCTTTTTTATAACTTCGTTTTCAGAACTTGGTAACTGTATGATCCAAAATTCTATTTTGGCTGAGAGCTTTCATAGAATTCCGTCGATTTAAGGAATCAATTTTTAAAATTTTTGGTACATTGACATGGAAACTGATGAAGAGAGATGACGCTTAAATGATCAGTTAGGGTAGCTTCAGGCAAATAGTCTTCAAGTGAACCACAAGTTCATATCAAAAAATCTGTCGAATGGTACAATTTTTTCAACATTTTAACCCAAGAAGAAAAATGTACAATTGTGCCCTAAAACTAAGTATTCAGTCTACACGTATCTGAAATTACATGAAAATAAGCTTAATAAGTCATAATAGAAATGACGACCAGATGAATGTACTGACACGTCTGATCAATAGAGGAAACGAAACCCTAAAAATTTAATTTAATAGCAGCAAAAAAATCAAAGCTAAAAAAGTTGACAAATGATGTAAAAAAGTGATGGTCGAAACGATATAACTGTTAACGTAGCTTAAAGATTAATTGGATTGAAACAAATGCCATACACAAATTTCGTAGTAAATTCTACTCATTCTAAGTCAACAAACTTTCTAGGAACTAATTTAAAAAAAATATATAGACACTACACCCCTTTGATGAGAAGTAGATTCCACTTGGGGAATTTGTTTACACTTTGGAGCCCACTAAGCCATGAAGGGTTAGTTGATGAGGTCTACTCACAAGGTTCAATTCCTGAGCTGTTTATGTTTCGTTGCTCCGTGTCCTTTCACTTTGATTTACTGACCATGTACAAAGATGTATGAAAATCTTCGCACTCGATACACGAGTAGGAGTTGTCATTCAATTTATTTTTGATAAAACTGTCCATAAAGCAAGAAATTATTTAAACGTACGGCAATCAAGAGTGGTCGCCGTGGCGTGTTGGGTAAGTGCGTCGACCCACACGCCGAAGGTCTAGGTTCAATTCCCGGATGGACCACCTCGCATTTTACTCACGGAACCACCTCTTTCAAGTTGCTGACAACACTCAAAGAGTCATCAATTGTCTATAAAAAGATTTTCAAATCTCGCCGTTCGGAGTCGGCAAAAAACTGAAGGTCCCTTCTACTCGTGAGAGAGCAGTAGCACGCACAATACTAGTGGTTATTGTAGAAGCTCGGCCCTCATCCTATGTGGGCTGTAGTGCCACTTACTCATTATAATTAATCAAGAGTTGAACCTGCATTGAAATATTGGATTTCGGCAAGCGTTTATCAAAATGGCAACGATCAAATTGTAGGGGCAGCGAAGCAACATTTTGGATGTTACCCAAGTTCTTACATTTCACATGTCTTCGTCGCCTAAGTAACCCTCAATCATCATCATCATCATCATCTTCTTTACCCGCATTTTCCACTAAAAGGTCTCGGGGACACGCACTAGAGCCCTCCAGGCCGTTCGATCGTCCGCCATCGACAGTAACTCATAAGTAACTATTCCCAAGAGCAATTAGGCTAGTTTATGGACTTGATCCAACTATTTCGCCCTCTGTCTTCCGAGCAGTCGCCTTGTCGATGGAATTTTATTTAAGACACTCCTAAGAAGGCGTGAAAAAGGGGACATCCGTACAACGTGACCAAACCAATGAAATAAAGTCTTTTCCGTCCGAAGAGGTAGCTGCTTAACATTGAGTTCCCAGCGAGTCAATCTCGGCGAGTCACTCCCTCAGCAACACGTAGAAATCTCACCTTGACTCTAGGTGAGAGTTCGGGTAAACACTAAATTTTGCTTGTTGGAGGTTGGGAAACACTGCACTGGAGCGCTCAAACTCAACAACTGTACTACCAGGCAGTAACTTTTGTTTACTGTAGTTTTCTGGTTTTTCGAAGAAAGACCAGCAGGCACTTCTGTGACAAAGAGCTTAAGTGTTCAGTTCCCAACACATCAGCAAACACTGAGTTAAAAACCGATAACTTGGCTCTGACACCAAGCTCTATCAGAAATGATAGCCCACCGCCATAAATGCTGCTGATTAAAAACTGATTTCCTCGCCTACACGTTAGAGTAGTACCTCCACCACCTAACATCATCCACCCCACACAAATCCGCACCTCTGAAAGTGTTAAGTCCACATTTTTTAAATTTTTTTCAACAATCCACCGTGTCCTTGTTCGATCTTCTCCCGCTCCGACATGGTCATGGGTCATTCGCTTTTATCACCGTTTTCAATCAGCCCGAAGTAAATTGAATTCTAGCATTGGAAACAACATCCACTTGCGATTTGTAGAATCTGCACATTTCGTGCACTCCCCGCGAACTATTCTCGCTGCAAGAATGTTCCCTGAGGGCTATAAATGTTCTCGCCAAACTCGTTAGCTTAAACTTGACACAGACCTATTCGCGGTAAGAAATATAAAATCCCAAGCTCCCTCTTCAAAAGCCACCGATCCGTTGACCTCAGTTCGCCATTAATGCCATAAGCCCGTGAGTGAATTGTGCATCCACCCTGGGCACCCGCATAATCCAACCACTCTCTGGCACACATAAACATCCAGCTGAAATTGAGGAAGCACGCACATGGCCGCAACGCCGTCCTGGTCAGTCGTTCATTCATAAGAATCGAATCACGAAATCCGTTCAGCAAATGGGCCCGGGTGGGGTGAGCGAACGCAAAAACAAGAAAATATAAATCAAGTCACCGCCCCACCCGCAGTGAGGCACTCCAGACGAAGAACAAAAGAATCGATTGGGAAATCCACTCCTGACCGTTCTCCCGGCATGACCTACTCAAGCAACACCGCTGTCGCCGCCACCGTCCTCGCTCCCAGTTCACCCATGGCGAAACCGACGTCAGGAAGTCCTAAGTCTGAGTGGCATTAAGCAGCTTACATAAACAATAGTTTCGGGTGTGTGTAAGTCCATTTAACCTCCACTCCCGGATAACAAGTCAGCACCTTTCATTGAATATGAGGATGGGCTTGAGGAGAGACGGAGGCCAACGGGGACTTGCGTCTTGGTGGAGGCGACTGCACGGACAGTGCCGCTGCCATCCGAGTCCTTTCACCATCCCTGACATAACACGCTAAATCACGTTAAATCGCTGTTGAAAAATCCCCACCACCGCCCACTGCTGGCTTCTATCATCCGCCACCACTGCATGCAGTTGGCCAAACAAATGTGTCGCTGCCAATTTTGCGCAAATGCACAAAGGTAAGAGGGAGCGTCGCCCTATCCACCGGATCAGGAGTCGAGCTGTGTGGGATCATCTCCGCCCACAGTCGCCCACTCTGGGACTCGTGTTTTAAAGTTTGTTTGCCATTGCAAACAATCGAAGGGCTTTATTGATGTTTCAATTTCCGCAGACGACAGTATTACAAATCGCTTCACACACACACACACACTCACCTCGGGCATCCGGCGTCCGGGCAGAGGGCAAAGGTGGACAAACGACCGGCGATCAGGAGCGACTATAAGAAATAGAGAACACTTGTTATGCGAAGGGTGGAGCGTGGGCGCATTAATATTGGATGCGCTGGTGGGCCAGCCAGAAGATTGTGCGTGTCTGCCGCGTAGCATTCCCACGGTGAACTCCCTCACATCCAGGGCCCATGGGGAATGGATACCGATTCGAAATGGTAATCGGGAGCATTCGAACAATGATGTCCTTGCGGAAATCCTTTTGTTCAGTGCTTTCGTTTTCGTTTTCGTTTTCCACAGTTTTTTGTTTTTTTTTGTTCCATTTCCTTGTTGCTTGCTGCTCCGCCACGCTACCACCGGTGTGGCCTCGGTAATGGTATGGAAATTGTAGTCGGTCGATGGTAGGTGGAATGAAAAACCAAAAATTGTCCACTCTAGTGAAAACAGCACGAGTACGAGTATCCCTCTGAGTTGCTGCTGCTGCTGATCTTGTTCCTTATACGCTTGAGTGTGGGCGTGTGTGGGAGTTTGTTGGTTCGGTTGTCGGTTGAGTCGACACAATGGCTAGTGGATGGTGTGTGTGTATCCTTGAGAGCGGTGGCCATTTATGTATCTGCCGGGGTGTGTGTGCCGTTTTGGGCTCATGGTGTTTTACGAAATTACGTGATTTGAATGCAGAACCAGGGGCACACAAACCCGGCGTCTCCGATGATCATTGTAGTCGTCAGCATGATTTTCTTTTTTCTCATCCTTTCGCCATTATTTCGCAATAACAGTCACCTATCCGCCGGTATGTGTGCGTGTGCTGCCGGGTGTGGGACACAACAGGGTTTGTTGCGAATTTTGATTCGTCGGACTGCTCAGTCGCTGGGCTGTTGCTGCACGAATGAATGTAGTTGGGGCCCGTGTGTCCCGCCTGCGATTAATATCCTGTCAAAAGTGTAATTATTTTTCTCGTGACACCTCAAATAATTCATCCTCCGTACACACAAAGTGTGTGTCTCTGCCCCTGTCGCAGATCTGCTCGACTGTTTGGTGTGACGGCACAGTTCACACGTCCCGTCCTCGAAATCGTGCACAGGATCTAGTGTGCGTAATGTATTCCGTAAGGGGATTGCGTGCCGACGCATTAAGCAGCGCTAAAGTTTGGTTCAATGAACTCCGTTATGGCTCTGTGGATACACGGATGCGGATGGAATCTCTAAGTAGAAGCATTATTTCCCTTCATCTTTGCTCCGATGTTATGTTTTTGTTTGACACGCCGCCCAGTACGTTTGCCCCGCCACTGGCGTCGTTGCCGCTCCGCCCCCAAAAATCGAGTTCGGATTTAGAAATTATCCTGATAGGATCTGCAATTACAGTAGTATTTAAATAATAATGAGCTCGGATGTTTTCATAATTGCGTTTCATTTACGAAATTTATTACCTTGAATTACATTTCCGTTATCTGCAAGGGGGATGTGTCTGCGGATGTGGGAACTTGGAACTGCTGCCGGGGAGGGACGTTGATGTATTGTAGAAAAGGAAATTAGGAAACATCGATGACTTCGCTTCTGTCTGCATCGTAGCGGGAAAGATTAGCCGCCGTATAAGCTATAACTCATGGTATGAATTGAGGACACATCTCAGGGGCCGCTGAGTGCGCCTTTTGAAGTTAATGGAATGTATAAGCTCTCGTTGGGGTGCTGTAATAAATACACACAAAGTATAGCCATGTTAAGGGGGGTTGAGGGGTGAGGTTCGACGTCAGGATTAATGTGTTAGAAATGTTATCACAGCCATGTCCAATTTATCATCGGATGTAATTTATTAATATCTCAGGTGGGCTACAGTTTGCAGCCGAGGACAATATTTCATCAATATATTGACACTGTGTTAATGTGAGTAATGTGTACTGCGCTGTGGAGTTCCTTAAGCGGAAATTATGCCCGTAAATGCATTTGGAAATTTAACGTTGATCTTAATCTCTGCCCGGAGTCATCTTAGTTCTCGAGCTTTCTCGAAAATTATTTGCATTGCTGCTTTGGTAGCCAGATTTAGGCCTCTATTCGATGAGGGAGGTTAATAGCATGACGAGAGTTGAGAGACACGGGCTCGTCTTGCGAAATGAAGTGGTACTCTGGCCTAATTCAATTTTCTAATAGAACAAACGTATAAATGAACATTTTCATGAGCTCAGAAGTGTAGTGAAACTTCTGGCTGGTAGAACAGTGGAAGCTCTACGAGCAATAACGCAATGGGTAGGCAGCGGCTTAGAAAATCATATTAGCGACAAAGATCATGGAAGAAAATAGGTAAAGCGTCGCAAAATCTGGTTAAATCAGAATTAACTTCAAGAAAGGCAATCTTGTGTATCTGGTGGAATTGGAAGGGAATTTTTCACGATCAACTTCTTCAGGTTGATCATCAACTACGTGTCAAACTAATAACATAGTGTGTGAACCCAGTAAATGAAAGGAAGGATAGCGGGGAAACATCGGTAATCTTTATATGGCGCTTAACTGGGAAATTGGTATCGATCAATTATACATTCCAGACATTGTACCTTCAGATAAGGAATTGTCAAGTGGCGAGGTTCCTTTATTTTTTTTTTTAATTCCTGGGAGGCTTGCAATCTGTGTCGCCGTAGCGTAATTTGTAAGAGATTCGACTCACACCCAGGTTCGATTTCAGTGCTGAACACAGCTTAAGTCTCACCGTTCGGAGCCGGCAAAAAACTGTAGACTAGGAATTTTCATCTTAGACTACTCGAAAGTTCATGGCAACTAGGGAAATATTCATTTGCACACATTTGCAGCACTTGTAGAATTTGTAAGAAAGTAGTACGCACACACCAGAAAACAATCCGGTGACGACCTATAGGACTACTAACGAGCATTTTTTGTTATTAGAAACCGCCATGTGGCGCTTTCAAAATCATTCTTGCGAAAATCGTACTTAACTCACAAGTCAAAACTAGAGGCACGATCTTCAAAAACTCCATTCAACTGCCACCTTACGCGGATGACATTGACGTAATTGGACGAACACAGCGAGCCGTCAATGAGGCGTTTGCTGGCATTAAAGCGAAAGCAGCTAAAATGGCCCTGGCGATAAATGAGGGCAAGATGAAGTGTATACTATCATCGAGGAAGGACACAAAACATCGACGCTGAAAGTGCGAGTTAATCGAGGACTTTGTATACCTTTGCACCGCTGAAAAAGGAGAACAATATCAGTACCCAAATCAAATGCAGAATCCTTCTTGCCACTCGCTCCTTCTTTGGGCTTAAGAGGAAATTAAGTAATAGAGCTCCCTCTCGAAGGATCAATCTGGCTTTGTGTGACAGCTCCATCATCCCGGTCAGCGTTCACGGCGCGAAAACCTAAGCTTTAGTAAAAGACGATGGGGAAGCCTTGGAAAAGTTTTGCGTGCGATTTCAGGTCCTGTTTGCGTTGATGGCATCTGGACAAGAAGATTTAACGTCGAACCTTATAGGCTGTACGTCGCTTAGGCTTGGTCAGACATCTTTGGATACAATGCTTAAGATGGCTTGGCAAGGTTTACAGGATTCATTTGCAGTGCCCGAACCCACCTTGGGACTACCCACTTCCTTGGTTAGCGCGTCCGTCGATGCTTGGGTCTTCCAACAAATCAACCAGAGACGGAGTGATTTTCAAGGATACAGGATGACCAAGTGCATGCTCCCGAACGTCAGCAGAAAATCCGCGGCTTTTCTGTTATCACTAGACGGAAAAGAGGGCAGAAAACTTGTCAGCGTACAAACGGGAAACTTTACCTTCGCTAAACACCTAAGTCTGCATGAGCTTAGTGATGACACCCTTTGCAACGCCTGTGGCGAAGGTGAAGACACTTCAGATCACCTTCTCTGTCAATGTCTTTGTCATTGTCAAGTGTCGGCTGTTTGGCGCTGACGTGTTGGAAGCTGAAAACTTAAGCTGTTTAACATTGAAACGCTAGTACAATGGACCAGGTTTTTAGTTTCAGCGCTCCCGTGCAGTGTACCCCAACCTCTAACAAAAAATTATATTGCCAGTCCACGTAGAGCATAAAGATACCACTGCTCCAGCCAATGGAACAGAGGACGGCTTAGGTCGTGATGGCGCACACAAGTGGAGAAGAATCTTAACAAACTTGAAGTGCACAACTAGAGGCAGCTGGGGTGCTAGCTGGAGAGGTATGTTGGTTGAGGCCCAAGTCCACTCTCGTACCGCAATTAAAAGGAAAAAAAGAAATTGAAGCATTTGGGTCCGAGCCCGTCTACGTAGACTGGTGAAAAACCTCTGAAATTTCACTCATCCTAACCTATTTAACAGATGAACTGAGACATGTGTACATATGCCAGGTCACACAGCACTAACTGCTCCTATGAGGACTGTGGATAGTCTGCCAGATTCAGGAGTTTCGACTTCAGTTTAGATGTTGCTTTGTCGATTAAAATTACGTGAGGCCTTCTACCGAGTAGCGGAATTTGGGTTGACTTAGCTATATCATAGTCAGCTTCAAACAATCTTCAGTACGATTCAGAAGTATGACTTTGCTTTAGGGAAGCCCAAGCTTACTGAGGGCTCCACTGGTCTACCATTTTCTTACGTACCCACACCAACTCCAAAGTGTTGAATTGACTGCAGATGAGTTTGAGGTCTAGTAAACAAATGTCATTTTCATTGTCATGTCATATTTTCAAGCTGACACCGAATGGCTTACAAACTACTTATATATTCTATGTTTTAATATACAAGTGTCTATGAGTTTCAGGCCTGCGACCCATGAACGGTCTGAGTCTGAGCTAAAGCTGCCTTCAATTATTAACGGTCGCGGCACGCTGCTTCCTTTTGTCTACACCAAGTTCTCTAGCGTCCGCAATCACTTGGTCTCTATACCGGAGGTTCGGCCTCCTCTCCTTCTCGAACCCGGAGGCTGGGATTCAAAGACCCTCTTATCTGGAGGGTTGAGCCTGATTTTCGCCTTTCGAACTACGTCCACATCTTGGCACAGGACATAGAGTTCGCGGTTGTGTCCTTCCCTACATTTGCCTTTCTCGCAGACAGGACCATATACTCGTCGCAGAATATTTCTTTCAAGGGAACTCTTATCGTTTTAATATACGTAATTCATAAATAATTTATGAGTGTCAAAACAGTTTGATCTGAATGTGTGGGTTGCCTTAATTGATGCACCATGACATAGTCGCCAACAATTAGAGCTAACCTACACCATTTCATTCGCAATAGCATCGTCAATCCAAAGTGCAAATCAACACATCTTATTCTGTTTATCTTGTGGTGGCAATGAAGCCAATGCAATGAATGCAGATTTTCGAATAAATTCCAAACTCCCCCAAAGCAAAACAAAACAACCGTCACTAAGCCACAAGATTAAATTGTTTTCCACTTTCTTGTGTCCATCGATACTGATTAACATTCTTTTTGTGATCTAATTTCCATTTGGAATCAATTTAATTGAAGAAAATTGACAACTAAAGCCGATCACAGATAGACAGATACAACGACATCGGAGCAAATCACTTCCACAAAACCCAACCACTGTAGCGGTGCGCTTAATAGCTTACCGCAGTCTATCCAACCGTTTGATCTGAAATTGACAATTGTGCTCATTCGAGCTCGCACCCTCGCCCCCCTCCTCCTCCCTTTACAGTTCTACTTCGCTCTTAGAGGCGCCGCCGCAGCGCCACGAAGCGGGGGTGTCACAGAGTGAAGCAGCATTTCCAATTGATGCGATGTTATGTCGCGCCGCAGACATTGCGTTAGCTCCAGCCTGCATTCATACACACGTATACTAGGTACGAGTGTGTACGTAATGAAAGTACACCAGACAACCGTCACTCGTCAATTCACATCATCGGCTACTGTCATTCGAATGGCGGCTGAGGGTTGAGTTGAGTGCTGGGTCGTCCCGGGCTCTCTAAGCATTGCATATCGGTGTTACCCTACGCCATCGCGTCGGCCATGGATCGCCGAGGTGGCGGTGGTAGCGATGGCAATTGCTACAGACTCAAATTGTCGTTAATGCTGATTGCCTCTTGTCGCTGTGTCCTGCCGTCGCTGCCATCGCAGCCATCGGTGCTGTCAGATGGCCAAAGGGAACGTGCTCTCAGTTTAGCCGCCTGTCCCTCTGTCCTGCATTTATTTAATCAGGAATAGAGAAATGATTGCACAAAAGGATCATTCCCCTCATTTGCCTTGTGCCTGCTCCACTACTGACTATGTGCGTGTGTATGTGTCCTTACAGCGGCGGCGGGGCGGCTGTGTCTTGTTGCCATTTGTCGTTTTGTCACCCGCCACTTTAGCATATTCCTTTTTGTTGTCTTTATCAATGTGCTGCTAGTATTTGCCATTGTTGGTGTATTTTGTTTATTCCTTTGTCTGTCAGTTGGACGTGGCACCGATGTCGTCCTTGTTCCTTTTTTATGGAAGCATTTAACAGTTAATGACAGTTTGGTAGTTGCTTTTTTCTTTCCGTGCTGCTCTACAAGTTTTGTGACTTCCAAGGGTGGCCGCAGGGGTGGCGTTGCTCTGTTACTGGATGGAGGGATAGTGGTTCTGGTTGTTTAAATGCGGAGGGGTGCAGAGTAGAACCGGCAGCGGTTTTTTTTTATGATGATGGGCGATGAAAGGATATTGCTGTCGGTTTGTTCGTGAGTGTAGGCACTGTGCCATTATGCCATCAAACACTTGTCTCCGCTTCGCGCCGCTACCCCGCCAGTGGCGCACACCAAACGGATTTTGTGGCCTTTTGCACAAAACGAGTGCAAATCGATCGATTGACGTGCAATTTGCACATTTCCTTTCATTCGTTTTTGTTGCTTTTTCTTGTTTTTTGATTTTCTTGCGTTGTTCGCCCTTGGTTCGCTTTTGTCCTCCGACTGCTGTCGACTGCTGCTTTTGACATTCCCGTTCTGATGACAAATATGATTTTGTGTATTTCTCCTGCTTCCTTTGTCCGGGGAGCTCGGATTGTAATCAAATAATTAAAAAGGTTATCGGGGGTGACTGACAGGACAATTGACCCTATTAGGTAATTTGTTCCGTGACGTTATCTGTCATCTGGAAAATGATCTCTCTGCTAAAGTGATGAAAACAATAAAGGACGATTGGGTGACTCCGAGTGTTGATTGTGTGGAGTGTGGGAGGGTAAGACGTCTGTAACTTTGTACATGATGGAATCTTCTTCTATTTTCAAAGTGAATAGGGTAGGTGAGATTTTCCTTATGTTTTTGGAAACCTAAAATATTGAATGCATGTTCCAATGATTATCATTTCCAAATACTCTCTTTAGCTTTTTCAAAACTGCGTTTTCAGCAATGGATTTTGATTTAAGTGATGTGTTGCAGGTTTTTGCCAAATTATAGCTTTACTGTTTGAGCCAGAATGTGAAACAATTTTAAATAAAAGGTCGTCTTGAATACAGCATTTTATTTTTTTTTAGATTTTCAGCGAAAATTTTTTCATTTCGATGCGTTCTGGCTCAACTTCTTCTCAATATGTCTGTACACTGACATATCATATGCTGGGTTACGATGTAATTTGCCCGAAATTTTCGTAAACGAGATCAATACCTAATCAGGACTCAATAGTATATTTTCATAGCTAAGCAAAATTTCAGAAAAATCACTTTATATCTTATATCACTGGAGTGCACTCGTGGCCTACTATAATAGACCACAGAAACAGTTTTTATCATAGCTAAACAGTTTTTTTAAGTCAGAGTAGTGTAAGTTCAGACATGCTTCATCAATTAAGTTTGTCAACAGGTCAGTATCTCACTGGATGTGTTCGCGAACGCATTGTTCGGTAATTAAGCGCCAAAGTCACTTGTATACCATAGAAGTCCACGCGTGCATTGGTTTAAAAAAAAGGGCGCGTGTAGTCCAGTGTTAAGATAAGTAAACATTTCTATAGTAAAAGGGCAACCAAATTATTGTCCGTGGCAACTTTCATCAAATATTCCACCATGACCTTTCTTCTATAGGAACTTCAAAGCAGGAAGAATACGGCTATAAATGTGCCCTAGAGTTGATATTACCGGTAGCGATTAAAGACGTGGAGGTTTTTACGCTGTAGTTCCATATTTCAACAGTTTTTCTTGATTTAAAATAATAGCTTTCGAGAGTTAAGGCTGGGACTAGTGTTTTGCTGAATGACAAAATCACGATTCTCGGAGTCTCGAAGGAACCTACCTACCTATCTGGAGGCCCCGGAGCGATTTTCGAGAACCACAACACACACTAATCCTTTCCTTTGCGCATACAAAATACGTCCCTATAGGATCAACACTTTGCCCGAACAAAACAATTATATTCTTTTGGGTAAGCTGACCCTGGCTAGGGCAACAGTTGTTCAATCGACTTTATGCACGGTAAGTGAAGTAACCAACAAGTTATCCTATCTACATATTCAACGCATAAACAGCAGAATGGAGAGAATCGGGCTTACAAACAATGACTTTATCGCAAACTATGTCTTGCCATCCACGTCTAGCCGATCAGTTCTAGCCATGCTATCCACACGAAGGCATCCACGTCGAGCCATCAACGTTTCTCCATCCACGGCATTCGTTTAGTTGTGTAAACTGGTATTACATTTCTTTAAACGCAGACTAAGCGTCGCCGGTCGGAGTGAGGTTGAGGTTTCTCGGTACTCCTGGCGATTTCCGTAAATCTGTGCCCCTCCTGGGATTTTACAACCCATATACTGATTCTTGGGCTTCCTTGTCACAGCAATAGCCATGAATATTGCATATCGCTGCGAAGTAAAGCAGAAAACTTGGAACCTTAAAAATGGGTGACTTTTGATACCGATATTTCCAAAGTTGACCACGACGTTAGAGCACTTGGAACTGTTAATGGAATTTATTTATCCATGAAAAAAAACTCTTCCATAGAAAGTCCCGGAATACTTGTGAAGGGCCGGGTACTAATGAACCTACCCGACCTCTTTTTGATAAGGTTTTGTTAACTTCAAGTATTGATATTTGGAACTTTTATTTTAAAAATACTTACCTCCTTTATTTTACTTGGCATGGCTATCTCGTTATAGGTCGACCAAGTGATTGCCAACGTGATAGAATCGCATTCGAGGCACATGTCTAAAGTCATGTGTAATGCAAACGTCAGTCCGAATTGACCAAACCAACTCTGCATAAGGCTTTCCGCGGGGTCTTCGAGCATTGGATATTAAATTCCGCAATTCCGCGAGAAGACTAATCCCCAACTTCGGTTAGAAATTAATAAACACCGAAATGAATCATGAAATACAGCTCTGCAGACTGCAGACACATGAACAAAACAAAAATCCTTAACGACCGCATTATGCCGACAGTTTCAGCAGGACAATGTGAATTTCATTCATTTCCGTATGCTCTCGGTTCACATTTCAGTAATTCTTGGAGGTACACCATGAAATACTGGTTTTGCATTGATCGTAGCATCCTCTAGCTTTAAAAGCTGATAGAGGGGCTCAATGAGCATTTACACAACCATAACACAATACACAAATCTTTTAACAAATATGAAAAATTATGAAAAGCTCTATGTTCAGCGGCATTCAGTTCAAGTAATCTCGACCAAAAGCTTTCCGTCATTCTGTGCTTAACGCGCTCTTATGATGTGAAAGATTGTTTCAAATTTTTCGCAACTGTAGCAATGGATCTCCGACCACAAACAAATTTTTTATTTAAGACCGATAATTCCACTTGAAATAATTCCCATGAGAAGGAACTTTTTTCCACCTTAAGTAGTCCTGAATGGTTCACCAGTCATCGATTAATAAACGTATTGCACTCAAAATTTAAAAATTGACTGGTACTACTAAACATTTTTTTTTATCCAGATGCGTTAAAGCCCACAACGTCTAGTAATCCACGTCAAGCCATCCACGTCTAGTCATCCACGTCTAGTCATCCACACCTTGCCATCCACGCCTCGCCATCCCCGTCTAGCATTCCACGTCAAGCCATCCACTGCTAACCATTCTCGTCTAGCCATCCACGTCCAGCCATCCACGTCTAGCCATCCACGTCTAGTCATCCACACCTTGCCATCCACGTCTTGCCATCCCCGTCTAGCAATCCACGTCAAGCCATCCACGTTTAGTCGTCCACCTCTAACCATCCACATACAGCCAACTTATTCACTGAAATAATTCACTCCAAACTTCAAATCCGGACTTTGGGTATCCCTTCGAAGGTAGCCAGAGATCGCTTTTGAAACAATCAGACTTTATGTCATCAACGCCATTAATTGTGGCTACTTTAACGCTTTTAGTCACTTAACACATTTGGAATTGATTATTTCTGAAACTACCCTCAACGTAGCGTCGTCAACATCGCATCCGCAAGCCACAACAGAAGTCCTCCTTGTATCCTTCGCAAACAAACGTCTTTAATAACCACATGAATATACATCTCATCTTTAAAATCAAATCGCATCGCGAGAGATATTTTTTATCGCACTCGCCTTTGCCAGCCGCCGCGCCGCCGCTACTTAAAGTAACTTGAAATCTCCCATGCGGCCGGGGCCATAAAAAATCCAATTCACCAACTGATGCGCGCCGAGATTTAAAGGTGATAAAAACCCCAGAAATCACTAATCCATCTCTGAGGTGTTGGCTGCCAAATTAGGACTGGCACCCGGGTAAACGGCAGACACACGAGTGCGCGGCACATTCGCGCGCTCACGCACACACAGTGCTGGCGGTGGAGAAAAATTTCATCATTTATTGAGTTGAACCTATTAAAGTTTTTATTGCACAATCGTGATGCAAATAGACAACCGCTGTCGACCTGGAACCCATAATTATTTTCCGCACACCAACTCATGCATGCGAGCGAGTGGGTCACACGCACAACGTGCGCCCGGGATGCCAGCGCCTGAGAAATCTCGCCGCTTCCACCCGACGGGACACCCGACGGTTCGCAATGAAATTTCTATCTTTTGCGGATAGGTAATTGCGAATATTATGAGGGCAATAAAGCCGATAATGATACCGAATTATTATTCAATGACATTTGCGCGCCACCAGCCCCCAGTCCACCTGCCCCAGTGGGGGCCGCGTTTCGAGCATCACGTCCCTGATTTGCGCTCATTTCCTACTTTAAATGATCGGGGAATTATTATTGAATCGATTCCAATCGGAGGGATGCTCCACCGGCGGCGGCGGCGGCAGCAGCGACGGCTGAGTCGACAGCGGCGCGGCTTCACTGAGCTCGTCTGATAATTTGCCAAAAATAATATTAATTTTAATTTTATGGTCATTGATTTAAATCAGCAAACTTATTATTGGTTACTAATTTGTATTGAATTATACGGCCTAGGATGCGCGACGTGATACGGCGCTTGCCTGACATCCTGATGCGATCCCTCATCCACGGGCATTCGTTCGCCTGTACGCGAGAAGTCATATGAAGGGGGGAGTCTACACCCCCACTGACACTGGAAAATCGTTTCACGCTGCATATGTATAATATATGCCGGCGACAATAAAAAATGAGCGACCTCCTGCCTAGTGTTTTTTTTGCTGTGTACGCTTGAGAGTGGGCTGGGCCGTATGTTGTGCGCGCTGGGGGAGGCGATGATTTTCCTGGAAAATGTCATTAAACTGAAAGAAAGGCGCGTGGGTGTGATGTAATAAAGAGCCCGAATGGCGCTGATGATGCAAACGCTTAGGGTTCAATTTATGTGTAATTTTTTATGAATTTTAAGCAAATTTTCGGTTTCATTCTTTTGGGCTTAATTTCAAAATTGAATCGTTCAACGAATGGTGCGCTTCCCGTGTAAAGTGGTGTTTAATTTTTCTTTATCGCTCCGTCTTGAATATTTCAATCAGTTTTTATGCGGCTTGTTGGGGAAATTATCCTGCTTAGCTTTTGAAATATGGTTGCCAATGGTGGGGGAGGGGAAAGAATTTCACACTGCGTGACTCTGATGCGAGATGCATTTGGTTTACTTGGAAGATGGTTATCGCTTCTGAGCCTTCATGTGCTTCACACGGCCTCGAAATGAAATGTGGGCAGTTTTATTGTTTGACTGAGATTTCTGACATTGATGCACATTGCGGATTGTGGTGTTTTTTTTTTGTGCACTTGTTGGCCTGTGTTGTGCTTCCTCAACGGTTTTGAGTCGACTTATGGCTGCAAAACTGACCCGAAGCTCTAAGTTTAAATAATTAAATAAAGGCACGTTCTCTCCTTAGTCATGCGTTAAACTTTACTTCAGCCACAAAAACGCACTTGATTCCAATCGGAGGGACGCGAGTTAAGTATTTTGCCTTGATCACGAAAGCCAAACACCCATTACTAGCACACAGATATTTTCTGCCAAGACACAAGCATAAGACGGTTTTCAGGAAGGTAACGATTTTTGAACACGTTCAAAAATTGGGTTGAAAGCATCCCTCGATCATGAAAAATTTGGTGCAGACACTGAACAATGAAGAGCTAAAGCACACCGTTCATCCTGACGCAAGAATGGACATGTCAAGGATTTTACTAAGATGAAGCACAAGTGCATGGATGTGCACTGTATTTGTACCTTGCCCCAGAAATTCTGTGGCAACAAGGAGTAACTACGTGTACATATGTAGTACCTAAGTCAGTTTCTGCAGCTTTTCAGAGAGAAAATGATAGTGAGAGAGAGAGCGAGATTTAAAATGCTGGTCTAAACGCGGATTAAATAATGTCAATATCCTTCTGTATGTAGAAGGTAGGAGATACAATTACGATAAAATATATATTGGGTTGTCTAAGAAGTTTCCAACCATAACGTGAAGATAGCGACACTCATCCAGAAAAGCAAGTGAATGTTTGTTGTGCACCTTTTGACAGTTACTAAGTGATACTTCAGCCATTTTGGACGGGGAGTTTTTTGGTTGCGGGTATTCTTGTAAAAATGGAAAAGTTCCAAGTACCGAGCTAATACTAAGTTTTTGTTTTTGAAAAGCAATACTCTTGCGCAAACAAAGAGGAGACTTCACTTACCAAACTGAACGTTTGGGCAGCCGATTTGCATTTCAACGTGGCCGTAAGACCTTGAAAGATGATGGACGTCAGAAACCTGCGATTATTGTGATGATGCCATTGCCTCAGTTCACCAAACAGACGCTGCCAAAGTAAAATAAAATAAAGAGAAGTTAAGTAGATAGAGATAGCTGAGGTAATGAATTTGTCGGAAGAACGTGAAAGAAAGTTATCCGCGCATTGAGTGCCGCATTTTCTTACGTAACGACAAAAATGTGTTCGAATTAACATTTCCGTCGCCTTGAGAGCTCAGTTTTGATGCAAAATATGCGAATTTTGGCTCCAACAAATTGCTATAGATGAAACTCAGATACACTATTCCGTATGTATATACCCGAAACAAAAATAAAGTCAAAACAGCAGGCTCCGAGGGCGAAACGGCTACAAAACAAAAAAAGTGTTTTTTCGGCTTGCAACGTGATGGCGATTGTTTTCGGGATGAAAGGAAAAAAACAGAAATTGGAGATAATCGCCCACATTTGCAATAACAATGTGGTTGCTTTGGCCAAAATCTATAAACTGCGGTTTAAACTGCTTACTCATCAGATCTAGCCTTAAGCGACTGTATTTGGTCCTCCCATCTGAAAACGGAACTCGGATGGCAGAGATTTCTTGTCAAAAGAGAAGGCGATCACCTTCGTTAGCATTTATTTTGCAGAAAAAAATAGTACTATTTGGGCGGGTTACAGGGATAGGAGTACCGCTGGGAAATTGAAAAAAGTTATGTACAAAGAGTATGCAGAAAAATAAAAAAATAGAGAAAAAAGAATTGTATCATTGTTCGGTCGATTGGTCCACCTTCGTACTTTTTGGACCTCAGATAATGTAGAAAACTCCATCTAGAGTACATCATTCCTAGTTTGACACCCTAAAGACTTCTCAGTACCTGTTGGGCGAACGCGAACAAAAAGACTCCTAGGGGATGTTAATATAGCTAAGTCTATCGACTTCAAGAATGTCCCCTCAATTCACGCATTGCTCTGAAACCCCATTAGTTCACCCAAGAGCCTTTCTGAGGACGTACAATTTAATTAGAGGCTCGTTCTATAACCGTTCTATAACTAAAGCCCCTTCCATTACAACCCCAAGGCAATAAATATCAGTTTGCGTCTATATCTGGTCTCTTTCACTCTCTCTTCTTGAAAAGATTACATATGTCATATAGGCTTAATTGAAATCCCTTTAGCAAAAGCGGACTCCCATTGTTTTTCCTTATTGCTTCAGGAATGATATCACTGACTGCAGAGCAAAACCCATAACACGAACAAAAATACTTCAACAGATCTCATAACCAGCCGTCCTACTTGAAGAATAGTCCGCATATTGTTGCAAATCAAAGGGCTAAAAGGGCTTCAAACTAGACCCGACCGTCACACAGGACACACAGATGGGTTTTGTCCAACACGGCAACATGGCCAATTGTTTTCTAAAACTTTGGAACCTCTGATTTAGTTGATTGTTCTAGTTTTATCCGCTCATTGTCATATCAAATCAATATCAACCTCGGTAGCCGGCTTCTGTTTTGTCAACAAGCTTCATAATTGATCCTTGTAATTTCTTTGACAAAGTGACACATTTCTTGACAAAATTTCAAAATATTTTTGCTGCCAACATTCAAAGAAATCTACAATACTGTAATTGCTTCTCTAATTTCGCGCTCTCAGTAGGAAATAAGCTCCCTCCATATGTAAGAGAACACAGAACGCGCTGTTTCTGAAAAAAACTAGAACGTTGTCCCTTATTGATTGCAGCGTCATCCAACTTACTTCTCTTAGTAGTTCAAAGGAGCCCAAATTCACTCTGGGTACAAGATCCTGATTTTTTGAGATGAAGAAATCCCGAAATTATCCAAAATCTTCCGTATAGAATTCACACTATCCAAATTTTATCCGCATCTGCTGCATGTCCAACGACTCCAAGCGTGAGTTTCCAAGGGAGGCAGGTTGAAGCTTTTTTTTTCTATATTTGAACTGTTGGCATTTTTGATTTAGGGAACTTCGGAATTATGGGTTTCCCTATATTTGCTGCAACTCCATGTATTTCATATGACCAACTGACGTACTGATGGAATGATGGTTGAACATTTATAGCAATCAATTTACAGGGTGACTGACTGACGTTAGCATATTGACAAACCAAAAAATCACTTACCATAAACATTCACACATAAGATTGTTTTCGGTGAGAACGTTTGAACGTTTTCGTAACAGATAGTTTGACAAATTTATCAATTTGATGTACGGAAGGCAAGTTCAAAAGCTTTAAAAATCTCAAATCGATGAATTGTCGTTTCGACACATTGACAGATTGATAGTTCGACATCAAGTTGTTGCTTCAGGCAGCAATGGCCAGTAAGAAAAACTCTTAGCTTCTGCAAACTTTCCTTGTCTAGACGAAGGAAGGATTTCCTTGTAGGAATAGGATCTGATTTACTCATTTGATTGTCCTTGATCCATTTCTCCGGTCTTAGAAACGAATTTTGTGCTATTCCCAATTTCTAAGGCAGTCCCATACCTCCTCAGACAATCAGCAAATCACTGCACATCATCTTGAGTCTATTTCCACATATTTAAAGATTTCGTAGTCTCCTAGAAGATTATCCTGCGCTTTCAAACAAACAAAACTAAACAAAATACCCTTCCCCGCATTTTTTCCGTCATTCTCCTGTTGACGACCAACATTTCTCAAACAATTCACATCCATTCCATCTTAAAGCCACAGGATTTCAGTGAAAAAATAAAAAAATAGCGAAAAAATGCAAAACACATTCACAGACACTTCCATTAGGGATAAACTAGAAATCAATCTGAGGGGGAATTTATTTCCTGCCGCCTTCGCCCCCCTCGAGGACACAGACAGGTCCTAGGCACGTGATCATCGCCAATCACTTTTATCGAATGCAAATTCCAGCTCGAGTTACAATATAATGACATTAGAGGCGTCACCATCGTCGTCGTCGTCGTCGTCAGTGCTGCCTTTACACATAGACACGTCTGCAAACAAGATTTTTCATCCTTCACCGGGATATTTATACACCACCCAGCACAATGTGTCATGTACATAAAAGGTAACGAACGACGAATGGCATGGCATGGTCCGCGGCCCTTCCGCTTCCGCCAAAACGACCCTAAATCAACAATCTTTTATTTGCATTTCGAAATCTTCCTAACCGCAGGTATGCAACGACGAGCACAGACGGACTAATGTCATCGACAAGGATATCGTTGATAATGACGGCAGAGGCGGTGTTTGCGGTTATCGCATCAACCACACACCCCCACACACACACACTGGCTGTGTGTGCCGTTGACGTTGGGAGCGCCGGTCGCACCGGTAGATGGGCGTCTGTGGAGCATGGCTGTGACTGTGTGACTGCGCCCAGGACGACACTACTGCCGGTGTCAGAGTGTCGTGTGGTGGCGCGAAGTTATTTATAATGTGTAATTCTGATTTTGATTTGCGTCAGGTGCACACAGATGTGCACGACGGTCTGGATCCGGCGATAAACTGTGCTGCTATGCAATTGTCATCGAAACAATTTGTTGATACACACGTGTCCCTCCCGCCCGGGAATGCTGCAAAAAAAAACATGTCCTTCATTCGCATTCGAGGAAAATAATCGAAACGATTCTCCTCAGATTGCTTTTGTTAATTTTCGATTATTTCGCAGCGCGGACGACTCGAATTCTCAATTTTCGTGTGCGCGATGAATGCACCCGCCGCCAGTGATTTCGTTGACAGCCCCCAACTGCTGGGGGATGCATTTTAAGTCCTCCACTGGGGGGGGGGGGGGGGGCTGAAATCGAAAATGTATTGCAGCGCGGTTGATGATTGATAAATTGCAGATGACAGACGCGCCACATGTGTTATTTTCTTAATGCAAGCAGATTTGTATCCTTGATTGGTTTTCTATTCATCCGAATTGTGTGCATGACAGATTTGAAACTAGATTATGCACACAGTTGGTTGTTCTTAGCTCGCCGAACCCCAATCGTTCGGCGGAGGCGAACTTTTCCGGATTTTCAATTTAACCCGTGACAGCGCCAAAATCGACTAATTGAGAGCACTTCGTGTCGCGATATGTTTTCCAAAGTGGATGTACATAGATTTCCGTATATTGTTGATGGAGACCATGGTTGGCGAGGCATTTAAATTTGCTTCTGTTCGAAGGTGTGCACGGCAAATTGTTCACTTTTTGAGTTGTGCACGAACGGTGAAGTATTGCGTTCTGTTATGAAGAAGAGATTGTTGCGGAGAATGTATTGTTGTCATTGACAACCGCTGACTGAGTTATCAAGCAGTTGAAAAGGTGAGACCTAACGCTGTTTGTCGCTCTGGCACTTTATAAACAGTGGCTACAGCACATTGGGAAGTAAGTGCCTCTTGGGGAATGGAGCCCTATGACGCACTTTGAATAGCAGAGTGCTCTGTATGTTTGAAGCTCACGAGAATCAGATCAAATCGCTGTTTTATGTATATCCTGGTAGAGTAATGCACATCTGCATGCATCCGTCAAATGTGTACTTCCCTAGTCCAAGCGACCTTGTCCACGATTTCAAGGGATTTGTGCTGCACTCTAGTATAATGATGATCTGGTATGCATTCCTCTTCCTCCTCGTGCTCCGGTTTAAAAGATCTGCTGCTGTTACATCTGTCGTCGTTGTCGCTCCACTTGTAGTAGCCGTTAAGACGAGAGTTTGTCCATGGCCCATTTCAAATAATGCGACCAGTCATACTATGCCCACTTTCTGCCTTTGTCATTCTGTCGCAGTTTTGATGAAGATGTGGAGAAGACAGCACGCTCTCGGTGGAACGGCATAGCTTGTCAAACAGGGTGGTTCTTGTCCACCTAGGAAGTACAGAGGGATAGTGGAGGCTAAGCTAAGCTAAGAGGCTAAGTGTAGGTGGATAGTCGACGAAAGGAAAGCCTTATACCTCAACCGGACTGCGGCCGGATATATAAGATAAGAAAGAGGAGAAAGCAAACTAAGATGTTCAAAGGCTTTATCACTAAAGCAGACCTGAAGGGTCTTCGCGGTGCTTGGCTTACTTACTTAACCTAAACCTACAATTGCCCACGTAGGTGATTTAAAGCTCTATGTTAAATTTATTCTTAGAAGTCTGTTCTCTCTTATCGCTTATCGAATTTTCGAAAAAGCGTATCTTGCTGCATCTGTGCATTTTTCTCCTTGCCCCAGACCTTAATTTTTTTATTCAGAACTCTTTAATCTTTTGTTCGCATCGTACGCTTGACCTTGAACGGATTTTATGATGAGATCTGACCGTATTTTACCATGACATCGATTCAAATCAGGCTTAATAATAAAAATAATAATTGATTGGGACTTGAGCCCACAAGGAATGAGGGTCGAGCTTCTACAACAACTGCTGGTCTTGTGCTTGCTACCTAGAGTTTTTTGCTTAATCCGAACGGCGAGATTTGAGAAGCTTTTCATAAACAATTGATACTCTGTGAGTGTTGTCAGTGACTCGAAAGAGGTGATGCCGTAAAAAAATGCGAGGTGTCCTGTCCGGGATTCGAACCTAGACCCTCTACGTGGGGTTCGACGCACTAACTACGACACGGCGACCAAAGTCTAAACACAGGTCATTACAAATGAAACCTTCATAACAGGTCTGTTCAGGGTCTTTGAACCATCTCCTCTCGGGTCTTTGAATTTCGAGAGTTATTGGATAAACTATGTCTTGTCTCCTCTCCACGCTGCTATAACTTGGCCCATTTTATGGTGCACCCCATTGATCTAGCGGTAACTTCTGATCTTATTTTGGGAGATGAATTGAAAACCAAAAAAAGTCAGAAATCTCGAAAACTTTAAGACTTATTAATTTCGGAAAAAATAAAATGTGAACAAAATGTAGAACTCGTGCCAATCGCTGTTTCTTTGGGCTCAAGATGCAATTGAGTAATAAAGTCCCCTCGAAGAACTAAGCTTGCTTTATATAACAGCTTGATCATCCCAGTCTTGATCTATGGCGCGGAAATCTGGACGCTACTAAAAGCGGATGAGGAAGCCCTTGGTCTCTTCGAGAGAAAAGTTCTGCGTCCGATTTTCGGTCCTGTTTGCGTAGATGGCATCTGAAGGAGAAGATTCAACCACGAACTGTATGGGCTGTACGGCGGCATGAGCCCAGTCTAGCGTCTACAGATACAACGCTAAAGATGGCTAGGCCATGTAGAGCGGATGGATAACACTGCTCCGGCGCGAAGTGTCTTCGAATTCGAACCACAGGGACAACGCAACAGACGACGTCCTAGACTGAGATGGCGCACACAAGTGGAAAAGGACCTCAACCAACTTGGAGTGCGCAATTGGAAGCAGCTGTCAAAAGATCGTGCTGGCTGGAGAGGTATGCTGGTTGAGGCCCAAGTCCTCCCCGGACTGTGGCGCCATCTGAAGAAGAAGAAGAAGAAGTGCTTTGATGGCATCTGGAAGAGAGGATTTAGCGACAAACTCTGTGGGCTGTACAGCGACATGTGCCTGGTAGGGCGTCTTCGTATACAACATTGTAGATGGCTACGACATGTAGAGAGTATGGATACCACTGCTCTGTCCCGTAAAGTCATCGAATCTAAGCCATTCGGGCCCATGAGGACGGCCTAGGCAAAGGTGGCGCACACGGAAGGACCACACCCAACTTGGAATGCGAAACTGGCGGCAGCTAGCTAAAGATTGTGCTGACTGGAGAGGTGTGTTGGTTGAATCCCTGGTCTTTAGCGCCATAAGAAGTTATTAAAGTTTTGGTTTCCACAGGTGGAGAGTTTTAAAGTTTTGTCGTATCCGCCCGTCCCTCCGTCATGTCAGTCAAACTCTTGATAACTCCTGAACTTATGAAGCTTCAGCTTCTTCTTGCGATCATTGTAAACGAAGCACTAAGGGCGTCTTCTTTGTACTTGAGTTTGGAACAAAATTGGAAATCGTATCGCACCCGAACGTATGATATTTCCATCAGCAGACATTTTGAAATCAACTTGAAGTCCTATTAACAACTTTTCCTCTAGCGTAACAAGGAAGAAGGCGTCAAATTTGGAAACTTGTAGATAAAAATAGTTTTAGGCATTCTGGCTCAAACAATTTCGTTGCAATTGGTCAAAAATTTTAAGGCTTCAACAACGAGGAATCTGTATTTAGTGCACGATGGAAGCGGTGTAAGCACGAATGTGATAAACTTGTATGCTTCAAGCGATAATTGAGCGGATGTCTAGAAACGTTGCAAGGAGCAACTAAGCAACAAGAACATTAAGGAAGAGGAACTATGCACCTCCACGGAGTGCAAGTTTACTACAAGCAACTGTATGGCTAGCAACGGCGACACCAGGACCATTGCAGTAGCTTAGTGTGCTACGAGCAACTGGGGGACTCAATGAGTGCACAATGAGAAAGTGCCAGGAATGCCTTTTTTTCTAAGGGCAACTAGAAATGAGTCTAGATAGCAAGTGGCAATCAGAAGATCAGGAGATACAATGGAGAACGTCTTGAATAAGGCGCACGCTTCAAACAACAGGCGGTGACCAATGACTGATAAGTGACAAGTGACGAGCAACTTAAGGACGGATTGCCATTTGCCGACTACTGTCAGTTTGTCAAAAATTCACAAAAAAGTTAATCACTTCGAATATGAGAGGCCCCTTTCAAACTATTTGATACGTACAATGAGAAGAGATTAAGTACAATTTTTTCCTTCTCATCCTAAATCTTTCTAATTTATCAGGGACTTATCGGCTAGTCACTCGTCGCTTTGTGAGTGTCAAATTCACTGTATTGGCTTGCTTTAGCTTACACTAATGGGATGGCTGAGCATCAGACAGTCCAAATTTAAAATACAAATCCACAAATTTGCTACTAGCTATACAAGTTCTGCAAAAAAAAACTCCACCCACTTGTGTTAAATTGCTGGCAGACTTTAACGAAAGGCTTGCTAAATTTAAATCCACTGCCAGTGCAAGCGGAAGTGTTTTTCATTTAATTCCTCTGAAAGAATGTTCATCAACACAGTTTCCAATTCAAAAATCATTCCGGCATTGAAAGCAAATCGCGTTAATCCCCCACACCACCCCCGCAGCACTCATTATCAATGTTTCAAAAAGTATTACGGCTTCCATTTGGAAAATATGATGCGTATAGCCGAGCGTAAATATTTACACAGCATTCGCGCGGATATTAACCGCCTGGATGGCCGACAGTGCATACGGATGCTGGCCGCACATTTGCAAAGGTAAACACACGCAAAGCCATTGTCAGTACTGGCGGCGCTTTAATCAATGAAAGAGTTAAGCACTTCAGCTAACAACTCACAATAGACAATTCATTTTGCAATTAATTTGTTTACTCAGCGAGATGTCACTTGCCATCCGTTTGAATATCGTCCGTCCGTGAATGTGAGTTTTACGAGTTCCCCCTGGGATGTAGTCCTTTCCATCTCCGCTTGTTCCCATTCCAATCTACGCCATTCATGTCAGTTGCATATGGCTGGCAGGGGGCGTATTGGGGAGGCGGGAGGTCTCGAAAAAAGAAAAATCGAAATAATTATGCTTTCAATTGGATGAGTGCTGAACGGTGGGTAGGACCGGTGCGCTCTGCTCTCTGGCTCTGGCGGGAATTGCAGGCGCGGACTGGAGGAGTTGCTTCAATTTCAGCCTACTGCATATTGTATGTTCGGGTTGAATGGTCGGGCGGGGGTGTGTTTAGGATGAATATAAGGACCCTGTAGGGCTTAATTGGCCCGGTAATGACTGTGCAGCGTTGCTTTTTGCAAAATTACCATCACACGCTCGGCAGGCAGCGGCGGCAAGGTATGCGCCATGCCCAGTCACTGGTGGTGGGTATTAATTTTGAAATTTAACTATCAGGTGTGCAATTGTTAAATAAACGTTTTCTTTATTCTGTTCGTTGCATTTTTTTTCTTTCGATTTATTCTCCATTAGGGAAAATAATGTAAGGTTGAGCGCAGTCGAGCGGACACTTTGAAGCGTGCTATTGCAGCAATTCCTAAATAATTAGACCCCGTGTACGTCATTGACTTTAGGGGTGTCCTGTGGTTTTTGTTTTCATTTTTTTTTGTTAAATGTCGTGTTACTGTTGTCCCGACAGATGACCCCAATTCGAAATTAACTAACCTGCTCTTTTAAAGGCGTTTTAAAAATAAATGACATAATCACTGTTTCGGCCCAGAATTTGAATCAAAATGGGAATGGCGTTACACCGGATAGTATAGAAGAAGACTCTAGAAATTGCTTATTCTTAATTGTGAACGCCGTGGCATAAGTCGGTAAGCGGTCTAATCCGCCTGAAGTCTTCTGCTCGATTCTTGGAATAATGATTCATTTCGCATTTCTTCATGAGGCCCTGTTTTTGTAGTACCAAGTTCTACGTCTAAGGGTGTGTCGACAAACCATTCGAAACGTTGCCGCTATGGACGAATCCATTCGCTTTGTGTTTGGCAATTGAGTTTCAATATTTAATCGTCCTTTTGGTTTGGAGGGGTTGTAGCTTTTTGCCTAGTGCATCAAATTGTTTCCATGTTTCTAAAACCACACTCAATTTCAATTACTTTGCCATCAAACAAATAGGTACGGAGAACACTGTGCGCTGTTTTTGTGGACAACTTATAAACCCTTCTTAGTTAAAGGGGCTCCTGTGAGATCCAGTGGCGTTTTGACATTTACAGTCAATGCTGCTGTTGTACAGTGTAATCATTAGTAAGGACATGTCTATATACGAGTATGCATGTGACGTGGTCGCCGTTGCGTTGTGGTAAGTGCGTCGACCGCTGCGCATGAGGTCTAGGTTTGATTCCCGGACGGTACTCCTCGCATTTTTCATGGAACTACCTTCTTCGAGTTGCTCACAACACTTACAGAGAATCCATTGTCTATGAAAAGCTTCTCAAATCTTGCCATTCGGAGTCGGCAAAAAACTGTAGGTCCCTTCTACTCGTAAGAGAACAGTAGCACGCACAACACGAGTAGTTGTTGTAGAAGCTAGGCTGCCGTCCTTTGTGGGGGCTTAACCGTTCTTTACAAATTTTGATAGAAATTTTCATTTACTCAGAAGTGCGTCGAAGAAGTTTCTCTCTTAACAATATTTAGTCTCAAAAAGATGAAGCAACTGCACACAGACTGGTAATGACGGAGCTCCAATGGGAATATCTAAACAACTTCATCCTCTACTTGTTCTTAAGGTCACATCATCCGACTGTAACTTCACATGACTTATTTTTATGGGTGTATGTGAACCAAGAAGCATGGAAACTAAAACCCTGAAATTTGTTTGAATAATAATTGAACCCGACAATTCGCACACATCTCATAGAAAGATTCGGTCCATTATTGTGTGTTCGTTTTCAAAAGATGTCGCCATTTGCAAGCTGTGGCTAATCTTGAAAGCGATTGTCTTCTTCTCTGGAATGGTGTGAACATTTGTCAGAAAGTGTCTGTTTTTTAAAAAACAACATTGTCTTTTGTCTCTCGAACATTTTCGGATTGCGTAAAGTTTGGATTTCCTCTTTAAACTGGAAGAAAAGTGCAGCTGCAGCCCATGGAGCGGTTGTAGATGTTCATCGTAAATCTGCTCCGACATCTTCAAAAGTAGTGATTTTAGTGTCGAAGACAAATAGCATCTTGGCCGACCAAAAAATCTGAAGATGAGAAATTGAAGGCTTTACTAGAACAAGGTCCATACCATACGCAAAGTGAACTGGCAGAATTGTCGGAAGTGACGCAGCTATAAATGTCCACCAGTCTAAAATTATTTGGATTTTTTTTTTAATCCAGCAAATTGAGCTTTTCTTGAAAGGCATCAACAGAACGGATTCTTGCACCACATCGTGAATGTTGATAAAAAGTGGATATGCCACTATATCCCCAAAAAGAAAAAATACTTTGCGAAGTCTGGTTCACCCGTTCCATCATCGTCTTCAACGGCTCCAAAGAAAAACATCTGGTCATAATCTGCATAGGGTGGGGCAAGAGGGGTAAGAAAAACGACCACAAATGACAAAAATGACCGAGAGGAATGACAAGGTAATTTCGCATCATGACAACGATCGGACCGACGTGGTTTTAGCAGTCAAAAACTATCTGGAAACGATGAAATGGGAGGACTTACCTCACCTCAAACCTTGCTCCTCCCCACTACAGGCTTTTTCGATGGATGCAAATTTGGAGATTTACGATATTGGCGGAAATTTTGCCACTTACGATGACGATTTGCATTTCAATTAAATAATTTTTAAAATAATTAAAATTTACTACAAATGTGGGGCCACGTGCCCATGTTATCTGTAAAATTGTGAAAAAATTTAAAGGGAATGGAAGCGCGGAAAGATTGCTGCTGTAAGTGCTGGTGTTGTAGATGCCGTGATGTAGTGGGTAACTGCGTCGACTTACACGAAGAAGGTCTAGGTTCGATTCCCGGACGGGAAACTTCGCATTTTTTTACGGCACCACCTCTTTCGAGAGGCTAACAATAGTTGCAGAGTATCAATTGTATATGAAAAGCCTCTCAGGAAGATTCCTTTAACTAATGAGAGAACAGTTGTACGCACAACACGAGTAGTTCTTGTAGAAGCAAAGCCATGATCCCTTGTAGGCTGTAGTGCAACTCAATAATATCCGTTTTTGAGACCCAGTAAATCCACAAGTGGTCGAAGGGGCGCCTTTTCATCGCGACAAAGTAACTGGATGGTATGTTCTATGTCCGAAAACCCGCATTTCTTCGAAGACGCGGACTGTTGCAATGAATGGAATAGTGGACTGATAATACATTTTTATTTAGCCTGCGATTATCCCTTTTGTGGTACGTGGCTTCAACAAGATGGGGCAAAATGTCACACAATGCGTCCAGTTATGGCTTTGTTTCGTGAAAAGCTTCCTGGCAGCTTGATTTGACTCTTTGGTGACGCCAATTGGCCATCAAGACCATGCGTTTTCATCTCGTTTGTTATTTACTTTCTCTCCCTTTGAGGTTATTGTGTATATGGGAATGATTCGCGGACTGTATGTGCATTCAAAATCAACATTGCTGACGCTATGGCCAGGATACCGCGCGAGGCGCGAGGTATGCAAAAAAGTGGTAAAAAATTACCTTAACAAAATCGTATGTTGCGAATAAATATTCCTGAGGCCCGCCATTTGTCAAATATTGCCGCACACTTAATGGCAAAATTTCTGGACTTTATAAGGAATTACAATTAAAAATATATCGCTGTGTGTGTTTTCCTAAGTTTTATTTTCAAAACCAAAAAAGTGAACGTCTTTATGCATCTAGCTCCATTTGGCTCATGCAAAAGTTTACTGCATAGACCGAAGCAATTAAGACAAATCTAAGCTGCGGGTCTTCCTTTAAGCACATTTCAGTTCAAAGAATTACCGGCAGGCACAAAATTAAAAAAAAAACCTTTCGGAAAATTTGATTCTTGCACTTGTCTGTATTCACTGAAAAATAACTTAAGCACAAGGGATTTACATGGAAGCCCCTCACCTCTGAACAATGCGTAACTATCGATAAACATCGATAAATGCCGATAAATGCAAAAAGTTGATCGAACCGGGAGCGATTGGCTCCAGGAAAACAGAAACAGTTGAAAAGTTTTGCGTAAACTTGTTTACCAATTAAATCCTTTCACTGCTATCAGTTATCCTGGGGCGCTCTACGCAACTTGAATTAATTTTCACTGAAGATGATGAAAAAAGGAAAAAATGACGACGCTAAGCACTCCAACTCCAACGCCAAATCAGTTCAGAAGAACTTGCAGTTGAGTGATTCCCATCCCATTAGAAGAGCTCTCAAAGTGATCGAATAAATGATGTCATTCACATGTGTGTCTTCACGCCAGTGTCGTCGAACGCCGTGTCGCCTGTGTCTCCCCTGTGTTAGCGCGCCTAAACGTCGCTGTATCGTTGTGTGTTTAACAAGCGCGGCACACACTCTGCCGGGCGGGGGGACAGGCGGCACCTTTAATCGCTTGCAATTTACAGAAATTGCTTGGGAAAAGCACCAGAAAAAAAAGAAGAACCTGCGATGGAGGAAACTTTAAAGTCTCTCCAAGGAGAGGTGTAAGCAACCATCGCCAAACCAAAAGGTGAGCCACCATCAGCCCACTCCGACTGACTGACACTGAGTATTACTTTAAGGATTTTCTGCACGATTTCGGCATAAAATGGGGAAAAAGCCAGGCGGAGCGAAATTGAAAAACTTTTTCATCACTTTTATTGTCTAAATATTAAGTTGGGGTGCCACTGGAGAGCTATTGGCAAAGGCCTGGTCGTCTTATCGCTGCCAATTTGCATTTCTAATAAATTTTCAAACAGATTCACGGATCTTTTTGCCTCCTCTTCTCTCCTATCTGCTCACATTGACAGTGGATTTGAATCATTTTTTTTTGTTGCTGTTGTGGGTGGTGTGTTTTTTGCTGTTGTTCCCTTTAGTCTGGATCTGTGGCGACTGTCGTTGGCGTTGCCTTCGCTGTTGTTCTTACTGTGGATGTTCTCAGTTTCAGATGAAAAGTTTGCCTCATTGACGAAGTTTTCAAGATGCCGGGATGCGGATAAATGGTGGTAATTTTAGTTCAGTTTAACGCACAATGATGGCATTAATGTTGACAGTTTGCGCTTGTGATTTATGGGGCCACCGTTGGGCCTTGTTTTGGGTGTTCATTGACCCAATTGTTTGATGAGTCCTTGGGAGGAGGTTCCGACGAAGTTTTTCGTTTTAATAAGGCCAAGTATGAAATGATTGAGTAAAGATGCTTAGTCATTCGTTATTATGACTTTTTTAGCTGCCTGCCTGGAAGAGAGCTGTCTTTGATGTTATTACTTCAGGGGGCGGGATTAGAACTTGAGTGTTGTGACCTTTCTTCAGTGCACACCCTCCCCCCCCCCACACACACAGTCCTCCTTTAAGTGAAATAGAAGCACACTCTCTGATCTCCAAAAAGTATCGTATTTACCAAAGTCGATTGTGTACACACATCCGGAAGAGCTCCAGAAATACTGAAAACCTTGTTGAAAGCATATTCATTCTTCAAGCACTTTCCGAACCCCGTTCATGTTTGCACCACGGCTGGAAGGGTTTACGCGTCCTGTTACTAGACGTGCCTTATTTCATCCCATCAAGCAATAACTCCAGCGCTTTATATTCCACCGCTCACCGCCGTCTACATCGCACACGTCTATCGAAAAAGTAAAATCAACACGAACACTCTGCTCTGTAAAGCAAATCCCTTAGCAATCTTTTTCCCACTCAATCATCTCGGCTTCGCCCGGAACCACGTGAAAAATGACTCGTGCGGACCTACACCACTTAATCGGAAGGACAAGTTCATTGTGAGCTTCCGATCACTTTCATCCTCCTGCCGTAATAATGTGTCCTCAGCCCAGAGAGGATGTATAACCATCCGCCGTCACGGCCACCACCACCACCACCACTATCCATCCATCCGAAGCGGTGGTGCTTAGCCCTCTTGCTTTCCATTGTAAATAAACCCCCACCTGATGGAGGAGAGCTGATCCTGCGTCCAGCGCAACAGTTCCTTCGGTCTGGTTTTGCACGGGTCCCCTCTCAACCCCTCGTTGTAGCTACTGGCCAACCGAACGTCCACCGGCTGAGACGACGGTCTATAACCTGTTGTAAGACTACGGCTTCGGTATCAAAATGTACACCAGACTGGGAGCCGCAAAGGCACACACAAACACCCGCTGCACCGTAGATATCGAATATCTTATTCGATGAACGTTCCGCCGGCATTTTGGCCGTGTGCAATTTTCCCTATCTCAGTTACCTGTAGTAACCGACGTCGACGTCGACGCGCACAAGGACAACGACCACATTCACCATAGACTCCGCATCGTGGCACTTTCTGCCCATGGTCCTCCCTGACACTGTGCCGGCACTGACGGCGCTCTGCTAGTGGCTATCTCCTCGTAGTCGATAGTCGAATCCGAGGTGAAGTAGTGGTGCGCAACAACCGTACTCCAGTCGGATGGCTTTCGGATGGACTAGCTGGCTGGCTGGATGGCAGGTTGGCTCCGCCGATGGGGTGGTGGTATTTTTGAAGGCATTATGCGGAACGTGAACAGGACGAATAATGGAATAAGTACCTACTTATGGGCGCTGCATGCAACTGCACTGCACCCCGGCCCACCATCTCCAGCGTGGCGCAACTTTTCACCGACGCCCCAGCAGACCGTCCACATGACATGGCCGGGCGTACAAAAATGTACAAGGAAATTGCACTTCAGATAAGTACGTATATCGTTCCGGGTAGTTAACGAATGAAATTTTGTGTGGTTTCCTGTTTTCTGATTGATAACATTTTGGGGATTTCTGCAACCGCTCCCGCAGCCCCCCCGAAGTGCGGTGGCGAAGCCGGTGGCTGGATGATGTATTGTATCACGAAGAAGAAGCGACGTCAATGGGAGAGAGTGTAACTCCTGTTGCAAGGTAAACACAATGCCACAGTTGTTGGGCCAAAGTAAATAGAATATTTTAAAAAATTGTTGCATGTTTGCAGTGCAGACTGGGCCCACGTATCTGGATGGTGTGAGTGCTGGTTTGCCGGGAAGTGCTGACCACGCTCGCAGAGCACTTGTGTATGAGTGTGTTGTGGCTTGGATGATTGAATAGTTTTGTTGTGGTTGCAATTCACGTTTCAAAGTTGTGACTGAACATGCTTTTTTTCATTTCTTACAGAACAGTATCACATATTCGTTGGGGACTTAAGTCCGGAAATCGAGACACAACAGCTGAAGGATGCATTTGCGCCGTTTGGAGAAATATCGTAAGTTGAAAATAAAGGCAATTTCATATTTTTTTAAAATTAAATCTTTACTGGGGGATAAAACTTAAAATTAAATTTTGACACATTTACTTTCCGCCCTTGTGTAATGGTTGGGAATCAGTGTTTTCGCGAATTTCAAGTGAATAGTGGAATTCAGCAGAAAGTACTCGACACTGTCCTCAAATGGGAAGGGAAGGAGACTATAAAAATGTTTGCCGAAATTTTCGCGTCAATCCTGTTCCAATGGCGTACTTGACTCAGTTTCTAGACATGACTACATCCTCAATTCGATGCGAAATGAATGGCAACAAGTATCAAATCAAGTTCTATAATATCCTGTTGTAGCACCTTGAGGGACCTTGAGGAACTCTTTTGCCTCATTTCTTTATCCGAACCTTAGACTTTCTATTATTAGGCGATTTTGCAATGTCAGTGTCAAGAACAGGAACCTCTACACTAAGAGATATCATCCAGCACAAACAGGATTAGACTAGTATTGTGGTCTAGGAGCGAACTCTCCAAAAATTAAACTTGTACTCTTCATGAGGAAATGCAAAATTCCCGCTTTCAGCACTCTCCTATTGACTGGTATAGCTCTCCATCTGAGCACCCGGACTAAATTAATGGGTCTTATCATAGAGGGTAAATTTAGTTGAAAACCCAACATCCACGCTGGGAAAAGCTCAGATAAGTGTAAGAGAGCTATCGTATGTAACAAAAGTCTTGCCGTTTGCTGGAGTTGCATTTCAGTCGTGCGAATTTTCACCTCCACGGAGTCCTTGCCTGGTGTTCAGTGTAGATGCTTCGATACATTACAACACCTTAAACCGCGCGCAATGATCAGCATGAAGATGTGTAAGCCAGCACGATGACGCTTCTAAAAGTGGATGAGTAAGCCCTTGGTCTCTTCGAGAGAAAAGTTCGGCGTGCGATTTTTGGTCATGTTTGCGTTGATGGCGTCTGGAGATTCAACCACGAACTCTATGGGCTAGTGGCTAGGCCATGTAGAGCGGATGGACAACACTGCTCTGGCCCGAAGAGTCTTCGAATCCGAACCACAGGGACAACGCAACAGAGGACGTCCTAGGTTGAGATGGCGCACACAAGTGGAAAAGGACCTCATCCAACTTGGAGTGCGAACTTCGAAGCAGCTGGCAAGAGATCGTGCTAGCTGGAGAGGCATGTTGGTTGAGGCCCAAGTCCACCCCGGACTTTAGCACCATCCGAAGAAGAAGCAGAAGTAAGCCAGCACGATACTCCCACAAGGGGGCCCACCGTACTGTCAGGCTGGAACCGAAGTTCTAGAGGCTCCTTATCATTAACCGCATGTTCCCACGAAGGGGTCGCGGGAGCAATGCATGCACGAGAAAACTCCAGGCCGCTCGATCCTCCGCCATCGACTCCAACTCTTCAGGACCTATTCCCGAGTGGAACTAGGCACATTTATGGACTTGATCAAACCACCTCTCCCTGCGTCTTCTGAGCGAACGCCATCAGGTAATTGCATCTGAGGCACGCTTCGGAAGTCCTGATGAAGGGGTCATCCTGGTAGAAGTTTCTCAATGATGCCAGTAAAACAATTTATAACACGTTTAATAAATTCATTACTTCTACTTGTTACTTTCGAAAACTTCGACTCTGAGGCATTTAAGAAATTTGTCTGTTTATAAGTCTACGATCAAACCACAGTTCCAAGTGGCTTTAGTAGGTTTCTATTTTCGTGGGGAATCTCGGACCCATATGGCATCACAGCGGGTTAACTTAGGTCTGAATCCAACAGAATCTCATTTCGGTCTATCACTCCAATGCAAAACTTCACATCCTAATGAAGATCCAACGTAGAAGCTGCCTGCAACTTATGCTCTCCGAAATACATACGTAGGGTAAAAGTTCCGAATGCTCTGCTAAACACCCTTTCTACCAGTGTTGCTGCATGTAGGCGAATTCCAAACAAAAAGCAGAATAGTTGAATCGTTTCTTAAGACAAATTTTGGGTGGGAAATCCCCTATATTTTAATCTCTTTTAAAAACGGTGTATGAAGGGGAAGTCACAATTCTTAGGACTGCAGCAAGGTGCCCACTGGCTTGGCTTTTTCAAGAGAATGGAGAACCACGCTCCACCTAAGAGAGTTGGTGAATCGCATCATTTGGGAGAAAGATTGAACTCCTTGATGAAGATTATCATCTGCTCGTGGGTCTTAGGGAAATTCGTTATCGATAAAAGGCTGGAATTTCTCAAGCTCAGACCCTGCTAGGATCTCTGGTCTTGGAAGTAAGTAAATGTGCCAATCAATTATGTCAAATGATAAAGTTAGAAATACATTCGGTCATCAACTAATTTTGTCTGTACCTTGAAACACAATTCACTAAATTTTAGACCCAGCAGCATGTTTCCTGCTCGAAGATGAGCCTCTCAATACAAGACTATGTACAAGCAGCTGCTTATCATAGCCGCCGTGACGTAGTGTATAAATGCGTCATCTCACAAAGTGTCTGGGCATGGCTCACATTTTGAAGGCACCATCTCCTGCCCAAAAACTGCTCACCCGATGGCCTATGATGTCCGTGATAAACTGTAGTAGCCACATCACGAGTAGTTGCTGAAGAAGTTGTGTCTAGTTCCTTGTAGCCTGTAGTGCCACTCAATTAATTTCATCTGTCCCCATCGCATTCATAATCCCTGCTGCTGAATCTCGCGTCCACTTATCTCAGTTCATCGCTTAAATGGATCCAGCTTCGATCTCAAACTTGGCAATGCTTCACAACTCGTTGCACATTTTAATTCGTTCACTTCAAGAAAGAAACGTTCCACCAAAAAGCCGCTTATATGCCGAACAGATACACTTCAGTAAAAAGAGAAAAAATATTCGACTTCACTTCCGTGTATATTTACTGTAATTCTGAAGTCTCGATTTGGAACATTGCGAAGGGAATAAACTAAACTTTAAGGAAATTCGCAGACTTCTCGTTACGGCTGCCAATTCCATTTCTTAAATTGAACACCAGCAGATACGGCAACAATCCCGAGACACCTGCCAACTGATTAAACTTGCAAATTAATTCGAATTTCAGAGTGAGGTCGAGGCGAGATACACAGACGAAGACGTCCGCCTTGCCGTGTCGTTTCAAGTTGTCCCGACTGCCGTGCAGCGGTCGTACCGTAAACGAACAACTCCCATTTTTATTACGAAATTATACCCGGCCCGGTAGTTATTCATGTTAGCATCCTTCTGTTTGTCCTCTCACAGCTCTTTTTTCGTCTTCTTTCATTCATCCATTTTTGGCAGTTCGCTTTTCTCTACTTTATTTTTCAGAAACTGATTTCGCAAAGCTGTTAGTTGAATGTTTGCCAAAGAGAAGCGGGGCAGGAGTTGTGCCGTTTTTTTCGCCGCCTGCCGCCTGAATCCGATGGCTGCGGTCGCCCTTGTAGGCGGTTCGGATGAAAATGATGACACTTTTTGTGTTGACGGTAAATGAGCAGTTTAATTCAATTTTATGGGAGTTACTCGAGGTGGCATATATAAATATATTGCCGCCTTTCATTCAGATATGATCGCTTTATTTAATTTGAGGTTCCCGCTGGAGTTGGAGCCGGATTTTCTGCTCTTCTGGCAGTTACGATGGAATGCACTTTGTGGGGCACAGGTGGCTGAGGATTGGTGGAGTTTTTGTCATTCTCTTGCGATTGATTTTGGCAGACCACTTGTAGTTTTGGAATTTTTTGTAGAAAGCGGGGGAGTTAAACGGAAAATGGAATCGGTGAAAAGATTCTATATCCCATGTACATGGAGCTGTGGTCGGTGTTCTTTGATGATGTCATGGAATGATGAAAGCTTAGAGCTGATAGTTTCATCAAGTCACATGCACCAAAATTCAAATTTCAATAATAAACGAAAAAAAACAAGAATGACAAGACTAAGGGCAGAGACGAGAAACATTCAAAATTTGCACATTGCGGGTGGGATTGCTGATTTGCATGCCAATTTAACAACTTTGCAACTGTAAACCGGTTGGCTTAAGAGGACAATTCTGTATTGAATTTATGTTTTTTGAAGGAAGTGTTAGATTGCAGCTTGCTTCACAAGATTGCAGATTTTCGCAATGCGACAGGTCCCAAAAGGGACAAAAGTGGATCAACTTGACATTCACCACCAATTTGTAAATTTCAAGGCCGCATGTGATAGTTTGTAGGGAGATGTGCTATACAGTGCGATACCCAGTTCTTACACTCCTACCAAACTCATCGGAATGTGTTAAATAACGATGGAGCACTCTTGATCATCACAGAATGGGTCAATGTCAAGAATAAGTTTTAGATAAGGCGACATGCTGTAATGCGCCTTTTTCAGAATCATTCTCGAGTAGGTTGTGTGAAACTCACGAGTGAACCCTAGAGGTGTAAACTTTGCTTCACTTCACTCAAGAGCCAAAATAGCCGCAGGATGTTGCACAATGACGCATCAGAAAGAGGCAAGGGCATCAGAAAGAGGCAATCGACGACAACATAACAATGGTCAGCAAAAAAAATTAAGACAGTCAAGGTCTTCCATAATCTCGGCGGCTGCTCTGTAAGTAGGAGTAAAAATCTAAGCACCGAGGCCATACGTAGAATTACCTTTACTAATTGTTGCTCCTGTGGTCTCAGTAGGCATTTGAGAGGAGGAGCACTCTCTCGAAAGACGACGCTGGCTTTGTACACATATTGCGCAGATATGTGTACGTTGTTGAAAGCTAAGGAGCAGAAAAGGTCTGAGTGAGGTCCTGCTTGTGTTGGTTGAATTTGCAAGAAAATATTCAACGACAAACTACGTAGAATTGACGGCAGCATGCTCCCAGCTTAGTTTAGTAACAGGCCGAGCTGCCAGAACCATCCTAGTCTGTGCACAGGTCAAGTTGACACACAGCCTCCTCGCGGCAGCCTCTATATAGCCATCACAACACCCGTTGTATCGTGAAGCAAAGTATGCAGCGTACAATAATGGGCCTGGTCTTAATGTCTGTGTTGGCTGTGCGTGAAGCTAACTTCCTCACCGCGTAAAACAATTAGAGTTCAGAGACCACTACATAGATGCCTCGGATACGGACGGATCTACTGTTACGGCATGGAATCTTGGACGCTACTAAAAGTGAATAAGTAATTCTCGTGTCTTTTCGAGAGAACAGTTCTGCGTGCAAATTTTGTTCCGTTTGCGTTGATGGCATCTGGAAGAGAAGATTAGGCTGAGCAGCTGCATGCGCCTGGTCAAGCGTCTTCGGATACAACGCTTTAGAAAGCTAGGCCATGTAGAGCGAATGCACACCACTGCTCCGACCCGAAAAGTCTTTGAATCCGAGCCATTCGGACAACGCAACAGAGGACGGCTTGTGTTGAGAAGGCTTGAACAAGTGGAGAAGCACCTCAACCAGCTTTAAGTGCGCAATTGGAGGCTGCTGGCGAGAGATCGTCCCAGCTAGAGAGGCATATTAGTTGAGTACCAGGTATACCTCGGTTTGTAGCGCCAGTGGAAGATGAAGGGGAGGCAGTTGGCGAGCATGCCTGCGGGGGAAGTAGCTAGCTGGAGAGCGTGGCAGCGCGGAATGCGTGTTGTTTGAGGCAATGATCGAACCTAGTTTGTTGTGCCAATTTAAGAAATGTAAGAATCCTACACAATAAATTTTATGTTTGAAACCAAAGCCGCCAGTTCTAGGGAAATAGGAGAAACTGACACAACGTCAACGGCAGTCCTTTAAACGATTTTTCGTTTATTGCATCTTCTTACGCAGGCAGCCACTTCTAACTGCGCTATGAGAGTCAGTCTGTCGTTTGCGGCTGGGTCCTTACTGCAAACATCCACCAGTGTTTCTGAAAAAAATAAAGGACTAATTAATTTACTCACACTGTAATGCCCAGGACTGACAGGAAGATCGCCAATATTCTGTTTATTAACGTCTAGGATGGAAAACTGATTTTGTTGCAGCTGTAAGAGAGGGAGAGTGTGTAAGCGTGAACACACATGCGTTATTTCGTTATCTCCTATGCACTTGCGTATACGTATCACAGAGTGTGTTCATTCATTTGTAAAAATATTTCCACAGGTATGGGCTAGTTAAACAGTTCAAAGTTTGGCCTTGAATTAAGTCTGCAAATGACTGCATTCTTTGAAAAAAGAAAATTGCAACCCGAGATTCGTCAAAATAATCGACTGACTCTTGAAATTACTTCAGCCACTTGTCCACTACCACTCACTTCACATATATTCCAGTAATCTATTTAATGGGTGCGGGTATAAAATTTACTGCACTTTCCGGAGTCACTTAAACTTCTTAGACTCTTTGTGTGGTCCGGTATTTTTTACGAAAAATTCTATCATAAGGTCAAAATGGACAACATCAAATCAAAGATCGCACAGCTATGGATACATGTCCCTTTGGACACCATAATCAAGGATGACAACCATTTTGCTATTAGTGCTGATTGAAAATCTCAAACACTTCATGAACGTCGCACCATTCGCTTGTCATTTAAGTGTGGTCGTGCCTGATTTTCCAACGCCATTTATTCTCCTTTCAATAAGTCATTCAATTGTAATCTGCATTTCTTAATCCACCTCAAGACGCACCGCAAAGATGAAGACGTGCACAGGCATGACGCCGACAGCAGAAACAATGCGTACGTCATGAGAACAGACAATGTTTAGCTGGAAAACAAAGCCTTACACTCAACGCCTCTGCCCAAAGGATCATCCTCGGTCTGCGCATTCATCCCACGCCACAAGTCGTCTGTCGTAAGGCGGCGCGCCGGAGATAGAAAACGAGTTAAAACGGAAATTGCCTGATTTCAAAGCGACGATGACAATCATTTGAATATATATTGGAAGAAAGTTTTTCTTTCCTCTGTTATGACGGCACTGTTGGTTTTCATTCCCCTCTCCACCCACCTCCCCGCGACTCCACACCACACCAAGTCACCATGCAAAGTAGGAAAAGTATCAGAAGAAGAAAAGTGCAAAAAAAGAAAAAATAATGGAATGAGAAATCCCACAGGAATTATTCGAAGAAGGATAAAACTTTTATGATAGTTTAACGCTGCATATATCTGCGAAAGTAAGACGAGCAAAAAAAATTGTTGAGAGGACAGAAAAAATGGAAAAAAAAAGTGAAATAAACTCATGAAAGCAACAGCAAGGACAGGCAACACGGAAAAAGACCAACCAAGAGTGCATCCTGCCAACTCCTTGAGGAAAGCACCTGGCAAATTAAAGGAAGCAGTTTCCGGAATGAAGTATTTCGTCGTAGTTGTCCTTTCGCCAAAAAAAAACGGACATACATACATCTATACGTAGAATAAAGTGAAAGGGATAAAGAAAACGAATTCCACAGAAGTACATTGTAGACGTGGCGCAGTTGCGGTTGGCAAAAACTACAAAAGTTCCAAGTGGCAAAGTAATGGAGAGCAAAAATAAAGGCAGCAAAGAAAAAAGGAACGCCCGAGCGGAGGAAGGAACCTTGAATCGAGGGAGTGATGGGACAGCTAATAAGAAGGCGACAACAAGGTAATGGAGGCAATGAAGTTGACCAAAAATAAAAGCTTGCAAAAGTTACCCACGTTCCAGGAGTGAAAACCGAGTGAAAATTGCAGCCGTGAAGGACACGTGAAGTTGGAGTAGGAAGAGTATGAAAAAAACACACACATAGAGAAAAAAAATAAAGCGAGTGCTGAAATCAAGAGGAAAGGATACTCGCCTCGGAGTGCAATTTGTGGAGCGAAGAGGAGCATGAATGTGGCAGCAGTCACTGTGGGATTTCTTGTTTCAGGTGCGCTCTTTAGGATGTGTGGTAACTTAAGACATCCATGACACGCTCGATGATTTGTCAGCGAAGTGGTTGGCTGTAGAGTGTTGAAGCTTGTTGCGTCACACTTTAGGTTTAGGGAACATTTATCTCTAAGAAGGATTTCTGAGAGTTAGAATTTCACAAAAATAGAACGTGCTATGTTGAGGAGGTGAAATTAACTCGGAACTCTATACGTTTCGTAATGATCCCATTATTGAAGTGTTTTTTTAGAGTCAAACCAACTGCTATAATAATATTAATTGAGTGGCACTACAGCCCACAAGAGACTAGGGCCTAACTTCGACAACAACTCGTGTTGTGCGTGCTACTGTTTTCTGACGAGTAGAAGGGACCTACAGTTTTTTGGCGACTCCGAACGGCGAGGTTTTGAGAAGCCCTTCATAGACAATTGATACTCTTTGAGTGTTGTCAGCAACTCGAAAGAGGTGATGCAGAGAGGTGTCCCGTCCGGGAATCGAACCTAGACCTTCTGCGTGTGGGTCGACGCACTTACCCACTGCACCACTGCGACCATATCAACCACAATCAACTACTATGGTGCAACGAAAAGGTGCTGTCTGCTGATTTCTGTAAGTCAACATTTCACAAATCTATATTTCATGTGTTGTCCTTGAGTACGAATTTTTCTGCTCAACACTGTGAAGATAACACTCGTCACAATAAAGGTTTGTCGTAAGTGTCGATTCATGTCCGTTTTGTGCAATTGTTAACCTGACTGTGGAAAAAGATCTCAAATGTAATAAAAGATGTGACGGCTTTGGCAACTGACACAGACAGACATAATCTGGCAGAAATTGGAGCGGACCTTAAACGCATTCTAGGTAAAAAATTCTGACGTAAAATACTTCGAAATTCAAGAAAGACGTGAAGTTCCTGGCTCTTGTCTGCGACTAGAGCGATATTCACTTATGCAGTTTGAGAATGTGTATTTTCGAACTTCAAAACTTTGGATAGAGTTCCAAGGCACTGCCTTAGCGCTGAATTAATAACAGCTTCAATGGTGACTCTGTTAACACCATTGAAGCGGTTCTTTGTTGCTCTTCAAACAAAAATTGAAACAAAACGCGAATGGGATTGACTTCATTTAATCTGGTTCCTAGGGGATTCTGAGAATTGCAAACTTTGAATTTGAATAAAGAAGAGAGTCTTTCCTTCATTTTGTTTGTTTGAGTCCAATTTTAAGATCCGTACGTCGGGAGTTTCTTGGAATGTCAATTTTAGAAGAACACCCTACTCCGTGGCGATACCGATAGCAATTGGGATATCCTATACAAATACATTTTCATGCCTTTTGCTAATGAAAGTGTTTAGTTGACGCGTACAACTCCTAAATAAATACATTTGTCAAACTCATTCCAATAGACGACGATTGTCATACTGAGTATGTTTTGCACCTTTTCTTTTACTGAAAACAAAAAAAAATAAATTTCTGATCTCTTATCTAATTCACTTTTTAAGGTTATAATTTCGGGATTTCGGATCCCGAATTTACACTTCGGGCTTTATTAATTTTTTAGATAAAATTTCAATGGGTGGCTGTCCACCCACTGCAACCCGCCTGCTTGGGGTCTCTATACAAATTTCGTCCTTCAGAACAATGGACTCAGTGAGCACTGCACCTAGCGCTAGAGCTACTCGAAGTTGACGAAGTGCTCATTTAAGTTAATGTTTTAGCTTGGGTTGGAACACATCTTAAGTTCTAGAACATTTCCGAAAACTTGAAAAATGCAAAATTGGCCCAATAAGTACTCTCTGCTGTCAATCAAGTAAAATGGAATCGTAGTCTTGGTTTGACCGCGTGTGGATTCAGAAGAATGGAAACAGAGAAATATCTATCGGTAGTTCAACTGTCATATATGAAGGGGTAACCCTGGAAGAAAGCGGAATCAACGATCGTCAGTGAGAGTTGCTGTACTTCGATGGAATACCCTCAAAAATTGGTTCAACGATTTCAAAATGTGGTTGAAAATCGGTTTTTAAAGAGAACCTACCAGTTGTCAAGTTGTCAAAACAGGTGAAACACAGAAGATAAGTTGATAAAAATCCACAATCCTTTATTGGCGAACTGAATCGCAACACTAGAGAGAGTTCTTCAAGCAATGAAGATATCACTTGATATCGACTCATGGCCGAGAGCAGTCACGGCAACAGGTATCAATATTATTTACAGAATATGGTGTTGCATTCACAAACAAGTCGAATACTTCTGATACTTGTTAAGGAGACATGCTAATTTTCCCTTTTTCTATTGAATGAATGAAAGAATGTAAGGAATGTCAAAGAATGTAAGGAATGTAAAATTAAAATGGATTGCTGAGGGTGTATAAAGTTACAAAGGTCAGCTGTAGCTTTATACTTTATATAAGCTCCTTAAAGGTTGCTGGCTGAAATTCAGAGCAGGCAGTGCACCGTATATTCACTTTATCCGTAAGAGAACAACAATAGGCACAACGCAACGCAACGCAAATCTAGACCCTAGTCTTTTGCGGCCTATAACGTGATCCAATCAATTGCAAACCTACCTTATGTAAAGAAGTTCACAAATAGTATGCTGCAGCCAAATGCTGTCTGGTCTGTATATTGCATTCCTGTGTCCTGCGTGGCTATAATAATCCCACGAACAAAACTGGGTAACATATTGATTCATTGTTGAACTATTATGGTTACCCACTGTTAACCGAAATTTACTTTAAATCGTTAGGTTTCTAAAACGACTAATTCTGAGAAGTTTGTAAAGAGTTCAGTGCTTACTGTCTCCTATTTATGTCTGTCCGGGATATCCTTGTATTCCTAACCTAATTTACGGTTCTTGGATGTGAGCTAGGCATCTATCTTTTGTAATTTGCGAATGCCAAAGTGATTTCTTGGTCGCCGTGGTGTAGTGGGTAAGTTCCAAGACGAGACACCTCGTATTTTTTTACCGCATCACCACTTTCGAGTTACTCTCATCACTCAAAGAGTAGTTGTCTATCAAAGCCTCTCAGGTAAGTCCCTTCTACTCCCGAGAGAAGTTGTTGTAGAAGCTAGTTCCTGGTCCCTTGTGGGCTATAGTGTCACTCAATTATTATTATTCAAGGGATTTCAAGTAGCCTTAAGTGATCGGACTCTGGTCACAGCACGCCGGGGAGGTGCAGAGGAACAGGAAGAAAGAAGCTGTCTATGCAAAGTGGTCAAAATTGCTTGTGGACTATAATGGGTAGGAAAATAAAACTCCCTCTAAAAGGAAGTTCTTAAATCTGACTGGACATCCGAAAATGGGATTATGGTTGAATTGATGGTCATACCGATCGAAGCTTGCACTGCCGGTGAATACATGCAAGAGAGGAATATATAATAATAATGATATATAATGATCTATAATGATAGGAGAGTGACGAAGACGAAATATTTTGTTGATGCTCTAAAGAATCAATCGGCTTTGAGAAATTGATATCTTCCTTTTTGGGTTTTATCCAGTAGGTAAGGGTGGATCTCGAAACCTGATAGAAGCGCTGTATGTCAGTCTGTATGGTGAAGCCAAATAAGAGGGAGTAGCATATCATAAGAACCCAATATATTTCGCAGCCTTTTTTTTTTTTTGTGCGATCGTTTCAACTACGTCTTCGTACACATAAAGGGGATCAAAAGTCTTCAAAATTCCAGAGCACCAGTGCCGCGGGTAATGGCTAGATACTTTGAGAATGTTTGAATGATAGTAGAGATCAGTTTTATGTCCACTCTATTGTTTTGTGATTATGTTGTCAATGTCGGAGTTTAATATTTTTATCACACTCAACCGCTTCTGCGAAATAAGAGAAGGGACGTACACCAAGTAACAAATACGATAGGCTGAGGGTACTATGATCAAAAAAAGCATTGCACTGGAAGTAACAGAAAAGAGAATATTTTAAAAAATGAGGAAGAGTGTCGGAGACAAAACAGAACCCTGAGGGATGCCAGCATTAATATGGTGGATGTCAGACTTGAACCCACCTAAAACAAATTGTATTGTATGGTTCAAGGGGTTGATTCTGATTCATAAAAGAAAAGACTTTTCGATGCAATAAGCAAGTATTTTCGAGTCTGATGCAAGTTTATGAAATTATAAGCGCAGTAAGCTCGCTTTCTTAATTGCGCGAGGATTAGACAACAAATTTATCTTTCTGAAGATATCAGAACCGATTTGTTCTGTTTCTGCGTACTAAAGTAAGCACCCTCAATCCGACTTAGTGCTTATTCTTTTAACAATGCTCTTGGTGGGGGACTATTCCAGCTCTGATACGTGAGAGTCGCACATTCGTTAAAAAGTTGGCCCGAACCACTTTCCTTTGATGGAGGCTTATCTAAGTTCACTGCTGAAGTAGCAAAGACATCAGCGTCGGATGATCTAAGTCCAATCCAAAATTTCTCACAACACGAAAAAAGTCTCCTGCATAAATTAGTTCAGTCCAACCTAGAAAGTTACCAGAAGCCAGCCTTGCCCACCTTGATTCAATTTTCGCATACGTCTCCAAGACCTTCAATACGTCAAGACGTCATCATCAAAATCAAAAACTTACTCTTGTCAGACGTGCACTCCATTAGTGCAAAAATTACCCTCTCCACATCGTCCGACAGAAAATCAAAATGTCAAATCAAGCAACATACAGGACGTGACTCATTTGGCAACGCGGCTAATTGACCCGACGCGTGAAGGCAAATAAAAAGCCTCGTAAGCCACGTAATTTAGCAAATGCACATCACGAGGCCGGCACCATCTCCCCAAAGACCAAGAAGCAAATAAATAAATCGTATGCCAGCCCGTACCCGTCCACCTGCGCATTTCAATCAAAATAATCCTTCAACGCCAAACTTTCGCCTATAGGCCGGAGAACTCACCCTCCTCCCCGGAGCACCCCCCAGAGACGGTTAATTTAATTTTGCACTGCTCCAGCGTACGCTCCGGCCAAGACTTATTTAACCACGGCGACGGTGGCGGCGGCATTCCGATGGAAGTTGATTAAATCAAATTTTCCCAGGACATGCACACGTCAAATAATTATTATCCTTTTGTTCCTCGCCCATGAAAGGGGACGACCGGCAGCGACGGCTTTCACATATAATTCAAATACTTTGCTATCTAATTTAGAAGTCTAAATTATGATGGACCCAAATGTAGCGCCCCCACGGACAGCGGACGACAGCGGCAGCAAATTATGAGCAGGAATATGAAATGTTCGTGTATCCTTTGTTTCGCTGACCAGGCTCGGTCCTGGGCCTCGGCATATTGAAAGAATGACACAAAGGTTCGCCTAATGTCCAATTAATCCCAACCAAAGCCCATAGGTCATTGAATTATTTATTTTATTATAAGAGCTGGATAACTGATGAATCCATGGATCCTTATTGTGCACGTTTGCGGCCTGCTATTCCCTTGACTTGGACGGCACACAATGGCATGTGCGGTGCGGATGTTGAACGGGGTGGCAAGCAGCCGTTTCTCTTTGTTTTCGTGCTTCTTTTTTTTTGTGGCCTTCTTTTTTTGGGGCATTTCTGTCGTCCACTACAGTTTTCGGAGTGAAACAACATAAAACTTGTTTCGATTTTATTTCTCCTCCCTCTCTCTCTCTCGTTCCTCCTGAAGGGTGAACAATAATTTGTACCCGTTTCTGGGGCGTGTTTCGAGAGGGTAGAGAGGCAATTTTTGTGTAAAAGAATGATGACGACGGCAGCAGGGCGTCCACTTGACAAGGTACACACGCCGGCAGTGTTCACGTCCGAGGGCAGAACTTCGACTTTTGGTGAAGTTTCACTCAACGCTTTCGGGCCCCGGTATGCCGCGGTGGTGACGGTGACGGCTGTGTGAGGTGGTGGCGGCTTGTATGCGACAGAATGCAGGTCGACGATGCAGCAGGAAAATGTCGAGCAAGGGAGATGACACCATTGATTGATTTAGCTGTCAATTGTAATCATTCAAGCGGAATAGAATATTTCGCATGTTGTGCAATTGACGTGCCAACAAATTAACATGCCACAACATAGGCGCACACATTCACTCTGCTGGATGCTGTGTCCTACACTTCTGGGTGTGTGTGTGTGTGAATGTGCTCGTTCGTGCTTTGACTTCGAACAGAGCTGCCTTCACATCAGTTTTTGCGACGGAACGTACTGCCATTTAAGCAGATACGGAAATCGGGAAAACGAGTATGTCCATCTATTTTTTGCTTTGTCTTCTACTTTTGGCACGACTAGTCGCAGTGAAGTGGGAATGGCTGGCAAGAGGCAGAAGAAGAAGAGGAAGGAATCATGCTGAAGGTCAGAATTTCTGACAGCGACACTTTCAGAGGAGGAAACTCACAGACTTTGTCTTAATTCTTGATCGCCTAAATTTCGAAAAACAAAGTTTTGAAAATTAAAACTCTCGATTTGTGTGAAGCGTAAAAAGCCGAAAATTCGAAAAGGAGTTAGTGACAAGGTCCTGAAATCCAATATCCCGAGATGTACGAAATGTCAAAATTTTGAAAGGCCCAAAAAAACTCTTTTTCGAATTTTCTGCATTTTGTTTTTTTTTTTTTATTTCAAAACTTTGTGTTTCGTTCAGGATTCGGAATTTTGGACTTCGGAAATCTGTCCATTTTCCTTCGCGAAAGCAAAAAAATTTCTAAGCGTCAGAAATCTTGAAGTGACAGAGATCTCAAAAATGCGGACATTTCGAAAAGTCAGAGATCTAATAATCCAATTAGCCTAAAAATTAAGACAGTTCGAATATCTAAAAAGCTGAAATGAATGAATCCCAGGAGCCCAAAATTCTCTTCATCCCATCCTGCCTAAATTCATTGTCGGACTATGGCTTAAGTGCAAAGTACAACACAAACATGTACGTACACAAGTTCAAAATGTTTTGTAAACATGTTGCAAATTTTGGTTCCGGAATTTAGGACATTTTCATTTTTTGGGCTTTCGGACTTTCTGGCCATGCTACACTTCGAAATTTTTCGGCTTCAAGAATATGGATTTTTAGGTTCCTGTCTGATCTTTTTTTAAGGATCTCGAAAAGCTACTGTACTGAAAATTTTTATGGCCCATCTTGTCCCCATGTCACCAACTAAAGCCATTTTTGAAATGCAAATTGCTGCACATAAATTTTTTCGAATCTTTCTTTTCGAAATTTTAAATTTTCAAAAATCTTCGTTCTCTAGTTTTTCAAGGTTCTCAGGAAATTTAATTTCAAAATTGTCTTCAGCCTGTCTCTAGACTCTTCTAAACTCCTTAAGTCGTATTCACGGTTCCATCTCACTTCTCTCATCTTAAATTCCATCCCTCCGACTTGCACTCCTCGACAGTCCGCGGCCGTCAAACAACCCAAATGACGACGCATATGTAGCTTGAGGGGCTACTTTGCATTTTCCTCAAGATAAGATCTAACATAATCAGCGCTCAGGGATTGGTTTACCAAAGTCGACAACGGTCGCGTCTTACAACACGGTTCCATTCAGCATCCCACGCATAGCCGTAAGCTTTTCAATTTATTACGGTTCCGGCCAATTTTCTCCACACCCAGCTGAGTCGAAAATTCCTCAAGGTCTCTTTAATTATTACTTGCGACAAAGAGAAAACTCACTCGCAAATTGGCATGCTCTTCGAAAGAGGACGAAGACGCACACACTGACTGAACAAGTATCACTCAGCTGCTGGGGCGTCCTGCGTTCCGCTCAAGAAAACGGATTAGATCCACAAGGCATTTACTTCGCCAGGAACAACCCCCCTTCCTCACACCATGCCGCATTCTGGCGACCGTGCTTTTTCCTTGTTAACAAAGATAACTTATTAGATTCTTGCTAGACAAAAGGACGACAAGCAGCAACGCTGTTCTCTGTTCCTCGCGTTGCCATCGATATTAAGATGTCGTCAGTGGTTTAGGGGGCGAGGGGGTCTGACCTTTTCTCGCCCCCCTCCAGCACGCGTGCACACACGCTGTGATGTGTCTGTGTCTGTGTCTAGGACTGTACCCACTGCCGCGTCGTCGCCACCGGCAGTTTGCTTATTCATTCACAATGTTGACATCCTGAACACACCCTGTCACGCAGTGAACTTTGAGCCCCCGGCGGCGAAGGAATTTAAGGACGAAAAATTTAAACTTTATTTCGATCCAGTACACAATTTCTTGCGTGCGATTCTTAGCATTCCTACTTTGTCTCCTCGCTGTTTGCCTCCATCCGGAGTCATTGCCTTCTCCAGCTCATGTGCCCCCTTCCCCCCCCCCCACTCGTGTTCTGTGGAAGTATCCGCTGTATCCGGTTCTGGATTTGATACGCGCCAACCTATTGTTCGTGTTATCCTCGTTAAATCGGAGCTATGTTCGTCGGTGTATGTGCGTGTGTTGTCTTTTTGGCAAGGCGAACAATTCAAATAAATTTGTTCAATCTTCTCCAGGCAAGCAGCGGTCTTCATCTTTCATCTCCACACTGGTGGCGGTGGCGACGATGGGTGTGGGGCGCTGTCTTCTGGCCGTCGAAGTTGCGCTTGGGGTTGCTGCTCTCGAATATTGTTGGCGTTGTCATATCGTGGCGGGTCTCTTTTCGCTTTGTGTGCCGTTCGCCAATCGGACGGGTTCATCCGTTTTGAAGTATTGGAGGATGATATGCATGCATGATGGGAGCAAAGGAACTGACTGACTCATTCGCATGGAAATCCTTGAATTTCATGGTTGAAGGTGCGCTTTAAGGAGCAACACCCTTTATTGATTCTCTGTCCTCACCCTCCCTCCCCCAATCCATGTCTTTCATTGTTGTTCTGGCGAAGTCTATCCCAGCCCTCCTCACACTTCGACCTCTGCCAAAAAAAGGAATGTTTGTTCTTTCTTGGGCATCCCTTTTAAGCTGTTTCGGATTTTTTCCTCTGAAGACCAGATATGTGTGGTTGAGTGGAGGCGTGTTTGATGATACGTGAGTGCGCGCTAGGTTCGCTTTGATTTTAGTTTTGAAAAAATGAAAAGAAAACATATAATCTCTTGAGTGTGTTCACACTAATGGTGTCAATTTGATATCACAAGGAGGGGGGAGGGGAGGCTTGTCTAAAGAAAATATGAAGGGTTGCTCGTATCGCGGCGAGACCATTAAAATAACCAACTCGAGTCAAAGCTTTTCTAAGCGGCATGAGACAGAAGAGGATTAGGGGCTGTCATTCGTTTAAATTTCTGCCTCTTCTTTGGGGAAGTTATGGAGATAACCCGTCTCGTGTTGTTGGGGTTTTCAAGGTTTCGGTGCGTCTTAGGAAAACATAAATCCGCGTGAAAGAAGGGAGGAAGGTAAAGTTGTTTGTGGCTAGGGCAGAGTAACTGGTATCTCGTAGGCAACACGTGCGGTGTTGGCTTCCTCAGCGTCGATCGAAGCTGGCTTACTACTGGAGACGTGTAACTTTTTCACGTAATCTAGGCTACCAGTTTCCAGTAAGAAATCATGGCCACCAAAATGATTTCTCAAAAAGTCAGCGCTGTATTTTTCGTAGCGTCGTCTTGTTGAAACCAGAGTTCGCTTAGGACAAATTCTGTGGGGAAGCACATACATAGTTCGTTAACATGGCCAAACTGCTGAGAAAGACGACGAATCGATTCGACACGACTGCTCCCCAACCGCACTTACATATAGTCTCTTCACTATGTGCTGAATGTGGCCTTACTGGAGCTCAAATTTGCGAATGGTATTGTGGTCGCCGTGGCTTAATGGGAAAGTGCATCACCGTCACGCAGACGATCTAGTTTCGATTTCCGAATGGGGCATCACGCATTTTTTTAAGGCAACAGCTCTTTTGATTTGCTAACAACATTTGCAGAGTATCAGCTGTCTATGAAAAGCTTCTCAAATTTCGCCGTTCAGAGTCGGCGAAAAACTGTAGGTCCCCTCTACTCGTGAGAGAACAGTTGCACGATTAGTTTCTGAAGATGCTAGCCCTTGGTCCCTTGTGAACAGTAGTGACACTTTATTCAATCAATTGGCAAAAGTGGCTTCAGTAGGTCGCTTATGCACGAATCGCATGAAAAATGTCTCTCACAGAACACCAATTTCTGTAACACATTTGAATAATTTGTGGACGCTGTCGTGGTGTAAGTCTTTCCATGATGACTTGCCGAATGACACTGAACAAGAAATACAAAGTATATTGATAGTAGTCAAACGTGATCAGTCAAAAATGTCTATTCCAAATCAAACCTTACAATGAATCACCCAATTTAACGCTGCAAAGGGGATCCTGTGTTGTGGATGAAGAAAGTTCTAAAATTTCACAGTGAGCCATATTTACTTTAAAGTAGGGAGTTCTCTGGTTCAATCTATGACATTGGGTTGGATTTCGGAGGCTGAATGCTGTTATTCTGCAGTGTACGACTAGTTGGGGATTAAATGCCGAAACAATAATTTGCGAAATGGCCAAAATCCCGACATCATAAACCTGGAAAAACATATTCCACGTCATCGCATGTTCACGCATTTGGAGACATTAAACTTATTGTGTCAATCGAACGCTCGTTGGAAAGATGACATGTCAGGCTACATTCTTTGTGAACGCAGCTATGAAACTCATTGCTCTTGTTTACACTTGGAATTGTTTAACTTTAAGAAAGGTAAAAAAATTCTGCAAAAGATTGCAGTTCAATTTGAGGTGAAAATGCCGTCAATGAACGCAGGGCCCAGGAATCATTTGATCGACTGTGTACGTTACGGATAGTTCGCTGTAAAGCTCGCACCTCATACTGGTTGGCCTATCAGAAAAACGAGGCTTGCAATGAACTGGAAACACTCGTCATCAACTGAAAGACTCAAAGAACTTCGATGTTTGGCTTTCACACGAATTTACGCAAAGCATTTAAATTGATAACATAGGAATCGGCGGGATGTTGTTGAAACATTACGAAATGGAAGACTTTTTGAAACGATTCGAATAAGATGTAGGAGAGTATCCAATACTAGCGATCATGGTCAGACGCCAGTAAAGGACATCAAAGACTGTAAAGACTGACAGCTAACTGGGTTCTGTTGAGTGTTTAGTGGGATTGAACAAGATTTGTCTGCTGCTGTTAAAACGTGGAGAAAAGGTCAATTCGATCCTCTGCTGTACACAAGTCAACCGATTGAATGAAGAAAGGATGCTGAGTAGCGTAGGACAAACCCATTTTTGGTGACCTGGAAAAAATTGACAAGCGTGGTTGGGAACTTATAGTGTTTCCTTCGTATAGCCCATGCTTTGACATGAAACAGCGACTGCTTGTGTTTCGAAGAGACGTGACATCGTAAGAGTCTACCAAGTGCACAAGTATGAAATGCGAATGACTAAAAATTGATGATATATAGGATACTGAGGCTATTTTGCTCTGTCCCACGAGTGAAACTGTGAAGAGTGTTGTAAAATTCTTCGAAATCTGTAACGAACACGAACTTTCAAGGACAGCATTTATTTTTAGATTTCATTTAAAGAATATAGGGCAGGTGCATAGAGACGAGTTATACAGTGCCATGTCTAGTTTTGGCATTTCTACCAAACTCGTCAGATTGTGTAGGATGACGATGGAAACCTCTCGCTGCTCCGTCAAGGTCGGTAGCGAACTCACCGAGACCTTCGATGTCAAAAAAGGATTTAGATAAGACGCGCTGTCATGCGACTTCTTTAACATCATTCTTGAGGGGATCGTGCGTAACTCACACGTCAACATCAGAGCCACGATCTTCCACAAGTTCGTTCAACTGCTAGCTTATGCGGATGACATTGACGTGATCGGCGGAACTCAGCGAGCCGTCAATGAGGCGTTTGCTAGCATCGAAGCGGAAGTGGCTAAAGTGGGACTGGTGGTAAACGAGGGCAAAACTAGGTATATGCTGTCACCGAAGAAGGACGCAGAACATCGACGTCTCGGACAGAGCGTCACTATGGGCAGCAGACATTTCGAGGTAGTTAAGGACTTCGTCTATCTCGGTTCCGCGGGGAAAAGGGGCAACAACATCAGTGCTGAAATCAAGCGCAGAATCACTCTTGCCAATCGCTGTTTCTTTGTGCTTAAAAAGCAATTGGGTAATAAAACCTTCTCCCGAGCGACCAAAGTGACTTTGTACAACACCTTGATCATCCCAGTCCTGCTTTACGGCGCAGAAACCTATACGCTACTAAAAGCGGATGAGGGAGCCCTTGGTCTCTTCGAGAGAAAAGTTCTGCGCTCGATTTTTGGTCCTGTTTGCGTTGATGGCATCTGGAGGAGAAGATTTAACGACAAACTCTCGTTTTTGGATGAGATGATTTGAAAACAGAAAAACTCCTCATCAAGGATTTAGCCAGAACCCATTTAGTCAGCACGTTATTTTCAATTGACTACGAGAAGTGTGGAGCCGTCAAAACTCCATTAAGATGCTATCAAGCGGCTCATGCTTATTCCCGCTTGTTCGGTTAAAAAGAAGTCACGCTTTCAAAGGATACCTGTGACAAGAAGAGGAACTTGACTTGACCCAGCCACATCATCCACATCGACCGCACAACCAAATCGCTTTTGGAGGATATCCCTATTTCGTGGTGCCTAATCTATTGTGAGTTGTTGAAATCTGGTGAAATGGTTAATACTAAAGGTCTCCGGAAGCAATTAATCCTTCCACATCAATCGCTGCTTGAAAAGAGATCAGAGTATAAAAAGAGCCATCACAAGGTCAGCAAGTCTTCATGGCGATGCTCTATCGCAACTGATTTCCAAAACATTGAAACCACTCAGCTGGGTAGGACTGCCTCATGCGGCCAATTCACCAGACTTGATTCCCTCCGATTTCTTATTTGCATAGGTAACGGACTTGCTGAAGACTACGTACAAAGATGTAGAAAAATGGCGCGATTAGTGGTTTGTTGCAAACGGAGGAGATGCGCTCAGGCACGGAATTCACAAGTTGTGTGAAAAAGGAACGAATGAAAGTACAGGCATATGGAGCACGAAGCGCTTTTGAACCAATTTTATAGACTGACTTTTTACTGACAAAATTATTTCCCTTGGCATAAGAGCGCGCAGTGTATTCCAAACATTCAGTTCCATCTCGAAACGTGAATCACGTTAAACGTAGACCTCTGCTGATCATGAAATTAATGTCATTACCCGCTCAAATCTTTCCTGGACACAGCCTTAATTACTGATTATCCCGTCAAATTTCTTTAGAATTCCTTCTTAACACTGCAAAGAAGTTCAAGTTTCCCTTCGACCAGCCATCCCACGCCAAACCAATACGCCGCCGAGAAAATATAAATTTGAATATCCTCAAGATGATTGATCAGAACTGCCGCTGAGGGTATCCCTGTTTCCTGGTTGTCGGTGATTAATCAACAATTCATCCCGCCAGCTCAGTGAAGCTCTGTCATTTCCGTAACTTCCGACAATAAAATTAAATTTCTCCCACTTCCCAGCGCGCCATCAACCTCGGGGGGCTGAGGGCATTTAAGCAGCACACCTCTGCTGGCACCGCAGACGAGTGGTTGCTGTTGCGTCTCACAAATGTGCCACCATCATCATGACCATCGCTCTGCCGCTGCATGCAAACAGGTGAAGCGAGCGCTTCTCTCGCTCCTTGTCTTTCCTCCTTTTTATTTATTTATTTATGGTAATAATCTACAACCGCATTCAACAGCACCTGCTGTTTTCCTTCAGTCTCTGTAGTCGATATGCCTTGAAGGATACATTATCTCGTTCAGTTCGCCCCATCCACAGACGTTGTCGTCCTCGTCGTTGTTGTGTCGTTCATCTGGGCTGTGCGTCCGAGGAGATGTATGCACGTCTTATAGCTGTGGCTGCCGTGCACTGATGCTGATGTTGATGCTGATGCTGATGCTGATGATGATGGTGATGGTGTTGGTTTTGGTCCTGGTTCTGTTTCTGTTTCTGGAGCGGCTGTTGGTGATTGCGATCCCGCTGGCCTGGAGACGATGCGGATACATTCGTCTCCATGGATTAGGACGAACTTTAAATGCAATTTATTATACGAATGCAATCAGATTTGTTATCCGTCTCCATTTGTATCCAAGTACTTCAGGCATGCCGTGCGGCATACGGCCGGGTGTGTGTCTGTGTGCATGACCGCCATCATTTGTGTGGGTCTCGGCTTTGTGTTATTTTTCAAAATTCTATTTAAAGTGTCGAGGGGGACGGACTGAGGAGAGAGGTGCTGGCTGCCGTCTCCCCTTGGACACAGACTTTGTGTGCAATGTCTCGCCCGTCTGCGCACTCGAAGCGAATACCTCGAACTAGGTTCTGAAGAGAGATTGAACAGTTGGTATTGTGAATCATTTTTCAGGGATCGTAGACGTCGTTCCCGCGCCACGTCTGTCTTAAGTTTCAATATTTTCGCTTTCTGTCTGTAGCGCTACGAGTGAGTCGCCCACGAGTGTCTCAAGCGAGAAGGACGAGCCATGACTGAGTGTCGTCTGCCCGTGTCTGTCTGTCTGTGGGGTGCGGTGTCTCTGCATTGGAAGGAAAATCCATTTCCTCTCTGGCATTGTTTTATATATCCCCTCAGTCTCGGCGGATGGTTTAGTGCTTTTCAAGGACGGCCACATGTATAAACAGCACGTCTCAAGTTGATATTTGAATCGTCCTCGCACAGGATACAATTCATTTGAGAGATAAACGGATGATGCGCTTTCTGATTGCTGCACATGTTTAAAATTCCAAATACGAGTATATCTACGGCGCGTACGATTTCCTGTCATTATTTCAGTCGATTTTCATTGTCTCTCCCCCCCTCCTGAGTCCCGGCTGCAGCCTGAGATGAAATCTGTTTTCAGCGAAACTCAAATATTTTGATTCATCGCGGCCGTGAGGTGGGGGAGAGGAAAGGGGATGTGAATCATTAAACTTTTCGTACGGTGCGCGGATATCTGCCAAACATTTTATTGAGTCGCGTATTTCAGGACGGATTCAGTTCGAAGGACTAGATGAAAAATTGCCACAGTGCGAGGGTTGCCTGCCTGCTGCTGCTTCTGTTGCCGCTACTGCTGCCTGCACGAGCTTGCAATTGAAAATAATAATGGAATGTCGGAGTTTTCGAAAAGTTTTTCCAATTCCTTTTTCGTTTGCCAGTTTTTTTCCCTTTTTGGTTCTCATTTTGTTTCTGTGATTTTGTTTGTGTCGAAGCAGCTTGAAGGGAAAAGTTGATCCTTTTTCATTGTGGAGTCAAGTGGAGAAGAAGTTCGAGGTTATAGATGCTGATGGATGTCCCTTTCGAAGGAAGAATGTGACTCTGTGTGGATGGAAAATCTATAGTGTCTGCTTTGAAGCATATTTCACCTGATGTTACAGTTCTGTGTGCAGCTTACTTAAAATTAAAGCTGCTTCACAGTGATGAAGGTGGATGTTGACGAAGTGCAGATCAAGGACGATGTAGGCTTTATGTAGGCACTTTGTGTGTTTGCTTCTTGGCTTGTATTTCAGTGTCAACTATTCACATGAAGGGGTGGTTCGATAAGCAGCTCATAGAAGGAAAAAACTGACATTTTGGAAAAGATTTCCTCCTGACCCAATATCTCTTCTGGAAGTCTAAAGTATCGACTCTTGTGACGTGCGATACTCTTTAAAGGCAGCAATGCTTTGAAGTTCCTATTAATCACGCATTAAGCTACAAACGAGTCACACTCGCACATAAAGGGTTCCGTTTTCTCATTTGATAAAAACCATTCGTGTACGTTTTGAATGACAAAGTGTGCAGATGTCATGAACTTACACTCTCAAACAATACAGTTATAGACAGGGTGTTTAATGTGTCCCTGTTAGACCGCCTCGAACCTAAATCTGAATTTGAGGTTAGGAGCAGAAAATCATTTGCACAATTTAAGCCAAAAATCGTGCTCAGTCAACAGAAACTTTTTTCTTAAACTTTCTGTTGCGTACAAAATCTTGTCTTACACAAGATCCTCCTTCACTAGTCGCCGCGCTAATCTTCGCCTAGTTTCTTTCAATTTTTTTTCAATTTTCGTTAAATTTTCGTTCAATTCCTGACATCACTTTCAGTTTCAATTCAGACTAGAAATCTTTGCGGATTTCAAAGTTACGCAAGGCGGTTGTCAATGCAGGAACCTAGTTGATTCTGTGTCTGCCGTCGGGATCCTTCAAAATAATGTCGGCTATGTTGCATGAGCCTTAATTATTCGTACAAGATGAAATTTGGCTCATATAGCCCACAGAGATGCGCAGTAACAAGTGTAGTGTGTAGGAACCGTCTAAGATTAGCTGCCACTTGACCGTCTCAGATTAGCTGAAACTTTATTTTAGAGAACGTATAAAAATGACCAAAATGGACTGAATATCTTTTTTGTAACCACCCCATTCTCAAAAGCGATTTGGAGTGATTGTCGTACACTAACACAAGTTAATACACGTCTTATGAAGATGAATGTAAATTTGCTCACCTCCTGTTTTCGCAAAAAGTTCCTTGACAAGCATTTGCGCACTTTTTCCACCCCGCTTTAAAAATTCCACTTTTGAAATGTGCAAACAAAACAAAATATGTTGTCATTTCGCGACATTAGCAAACATCTATTGACGCAGTATCAAGGCCACGGCCAAAACCACTTAACGCCACACCCTGCAACGCGTTTCGATATCTCACTATCTCCCACCAATCCCATTGCTCCTTATTGCCATCGTAACATCATGTATGCGTAGTGATGCCAGAAGTTATAGTGTAAATCCATATATTTTCAGTTCCATGTGTGCTTTCCGTTTTGAGGAGACATTCCCAGGGCATCCAGATAAAACGTAATGAGTTTCGTGACTTTTATCTCGACGAACGGATGTCTGCAAAATGAAGAGCTGTCATATTTTGTCGCTTTCCGAAATGTGTTATGACATACTTTGGCTTTATTCATCGACGATTCAAACAGACGACTTTGATGTACGGACACGAAAAATCGAGATACATATTCATGACGCTCATAGAATTCGACATTCTGATTGAATGTCGATATGCGAGCGAGGCTATACACCGAGAACTGTCAGTCGAGCACATCAATCGTGAGTCGAAACAAAAACCCGGAATGTTTTGAATTCTCTTCCTGTGCGCACAGACACCCGTTTAAGGCGAGTTAATGGTATTGTAGTGCTGGTTTGACATCGATTTAGTGGAGATTATAATTTGAAAGCTGACAAGGGGAGCGAACAGATTTTGTGGCACCAGCGGCGGTGACTGGGCATTGGGGCTTAATCGATGTTAGAGAGGGGCATTTTGAGCGGCAGAAGTAAAGAGGGAAATGTCATTCAATGCAACGAGAAAATTAATTTACAAGTCAATAGGAAGTTGCTGAAAGTGAGCTCAGTAACTGTGTGAAAGTTTCTACAAGGATTAAGAAAACACTATGAGCACGAGGAAGTGGAGACGTGTTATAATTTGCTGGGCAAAGGTGAAATATAGACGTCTTTCAATGGCATTACAATCCCTTATTTTTATATTTTTTGACAGCACCTGGGCAGGATAAATCTTCAGGTTTTAGTCACATATGAGTCTGAGAAGTTACTCCCTCCAGGAGTAGACAGTGAGTTTGACGTTCCATCGCACGCTTCGTATCTTGCTGATTGTCCACATTTCAGACAAGTTTCAAAATTTTTTGAAAAGAAATGCTCTTCCTCGTTAGCTACTGTCCCATCTGGCTGTGACCAGTTCTCTTAACGCGAGCCACAAATCCACTTTTCAGAACTTTTTTGAAAGAGCCAAACTGCTAATCCCCTAAGCCAAGCGTCGATTATCATATGCTTCTTGAAATAGAATGTCCGTGCAAGGTATGGCAGTCTGTCAGTCAATCAGAATCACTTTGTAGAGCCTTTCATCATAAAGAAGCAATTTTTCCGATACTAGGTTTATTAGGCTCAAACTTATTTATTAGGTATCGATTAGCAACTAGCAATCACTTATCCTACCGTCCCCTTTGACTCTGAATTCACACAGACATATGTACATACATGTCAACAAAAGTTCTGTATTTAAAGTTTAAACCTAGCCTTCAGCGTCACATCATTACCTACATGCACCATACACTGGCCCATAGCACGAACATCAAGCAAGATCGCTGCTCATTTCATCTCTTGGTGTGTGCGAACATCGCTTAGGGATGGAAAATCAAATAAATCTGCCCAAGGCATGCATGTGCATTTATTCAAGAAGTTTAAATTTTCTAATGAACGCAAATTCCGATTACTGCCATCTTTGAATGCTCTCTTCGGGCTTCGGTAGGTACCTAAACAAACAAGATTGCCATATGTGGGGCTCAGAATGCTCTTGCATGCAGACAATGTGACTGTTTAACATGTTCTACGGTGTGCGGAAGGGTGTCTTCTTCATCTTTTTCTTCTTGTGGCGCTACAGTCCGGGATGGACCTGGGACTCAACCAACATGCTTCTCCAACCAGCACGATCTTTCGCAAGCTGTCGCCAGTTGCGCACTCCAAGCGCCACCGCCTAGGCCGTCCTCTGTTGCGTTGTCCCAATGACTCTGATTCGAAAACTTTTCGGGTCGGAGCAGTGGTGTCCATACGCCCAACAGGGCCTAGCCTTAAGCGTTGTATTCGAAGACGCTTGAATAGGCGCATATCGCTGTACAGCCCATAGAGTTCGTCGTTAAATCTTCTTCTGCAGGTAGAATAACAAGACAGACAAAACGAGCAATTATGTCTTAGTTATGGAAGAAGTTTTCTGGTCGCATAACTTCATTTCTTTTTTCCTTGATTTTTGGATCATGCAATTTGACACCATTTGATTCTTTTCTGAAAGGCTGCCGAAAAATTAAGCAAACTATCTACGACCCACGAGTTAAAAATCAACAAAGCTGAAGTTATAGACAAAAGCACCGCCCGAAATGTGCGAAATAGTGATAGAAAATTACCTCAAAGGAGTCACTTACTGCGCGGCGCCCAAATTGTTTTTGGTATTTAATGAAAAAAGTTCAAACTTTATGACGAATTCAATATTTTTATAAAATATGCATCGGTGCTTATTTTTTTTAAACTTTACTTTGATATCGAAAATTTACAGATCCGGTCTGTTTGTTTTGGTTTTGTTTGTTGCTTTAACCGCCATAAATCGGTTTAGACTTACGACGACGCCTGTTCTCGGAACGAGTTAGGGACATCGATTTCAAGAGAGAATTGGTTCCTTCTTGATCTCTACATGAGCCATATGTATGAATGTAATGATTTGAATATATTACAGCCCCCAGGGCATCAGGGCCTAGCTTCTACAACAACTACTCGTGTTATGCATGCTACTGTTCTCTCACGAGTAGATGGGACCTACAGTTTTTTACCGACTCCGAACGGCACGATTTGGGAAACTAATCATAGACAATTGATCCTCTTTGAGTGTGGTGCCGTAAAAAAAATGCGAGATGTCTCGTGCGGGAACCGATCCTGCGTGTGGGACGACGCACGGCGACCAACTTTTAATATGCTACATTTTTTTACTTCCTTGTGATGGCGCCAAATCCAAAAATGTTGGAAATATACAAATTTTCAAATTGTATCAGTAGGCTTTAATATATCCACCTTTGGAGCGACGAATAGCCCTGAGACGGCCAAAAAAACAATCGCTGCATGGAAAATGTAATTTGGGTCTATTTCTGGCGCAGAGCTTGTGTAATCTGGTCCAATGTTTGTCATTTCTTAGTACCAACCTTCGCCCTGAAAATACCTCAAACAGAGAAATCCAACGGATTTTCATGCTAAGAATTTGAAATCCATTGTGTCGAAGAAATGAAATGGTTTTTGAACTTGCCGCGAGCTTAGTTAGACTGTGTTGTCTTGTTGAAATGTCCACGGTCCCAGACCAAAATGTTTGCTTGTCCTAGGCTTCAATACTGCCTTTTAACCAGTTTCACGATATACGCATTAATTTTGACCCCACGGTCCAAAATACGTTCCAAACCATCACCATTCTACTTTCTGTTTACCGGCCGATGGTGTAGATTTTCGAAGGACCTCTCTGGCAAGTAAAGTCAGCGATTTAGTTTTGCTGACGTATAACTCGACTACAAATGGCGACAGATCTGAAATAAGAAATCGGTAATTCACCATTTTGGTAGGCGTAGGTGTTGCTCACCAACTATAACTTTCTTCCCTTGCGGTATAACATCCTGTTCGATTTGGAACTTGAATATCATAAGCCCTAGCTCATTGTTCAGTATGTGTTGCAACCGTTTCAACTATATGGTCACTTTAGCGCTCTCCACCTATTCGACTGTGGTCGTAACTCAATACTTGTGAATAAATCTCTAGTAATCTCACCCTAAAACTCCCACAAAATAGGAAACCGTCGTCAGCGTTCTATTTAAAGTCAATAGGACACAACCGAGGGCACGAACGACAACGCCGACCGTATCAGACTACAGCCAGATTCAGCAAAAATTAATTTCAAAACATAAAATGTCAACCTTGAGAATTCAGAAAGCAGGGATACCTTTGTACGTACGCAGAGATCTCCCCTGAGAGGGACTCAAATGTCAGCACGTGCATAAAAGCCACTTCCTACCTTTTCCTTGGGATTTGCCCTTCATTGAGCACTTCATGCCGCTCAACCTTAAAAATTCCTGGCCGCCTTCAACGCCGCCCGCCGTCTACAGCAGTAATGATTCCCTCAAAAACAAAATGAGTTCCATTGAAGGTATGATGACAGCGGGGAAATGAGAAGAAAAAAGAAATGAAAAGGACAAACAACGAAAACGAACAAGAAAAACCGGCAAAAAAGTTTGTCGTCCCTTCATAAGTCGGTGTTTCACTTTTTTTCCCCCTGTCGATAGGCGAGCTGCAGATATCAGGACAGGAGCAAGGAAAAGGAAAAAGTTTTAAAGACACGTTCCAACAAGACCCACTCCAAATCGGAGGCAAGAAAAAAAAAGGAACAAAACTCACCTTCACAGTGGGAGCACGAAAGGACCTCAAAAGTACACACACTATAAAGCGATGGAGTGGATGGGGGCGGGGGTTTGGGGCAGACACAAGCGTCGGAAACGAAGGAGCACACGGGGAAGTTTTCGTCCTTAACAAATCAAAAGGATTAAATTCACTTGAAAATTGAAGGTAAGATCCCATGTAAGGGTCTCTCCATCCACACGGACCGAATAAAAAGGTTTAATAAGTACAAAAGCCAGTTGGGGAATTCCAGTCTTGCTTCCATTCGGACGGGGGAGTAAGCGGTGCCTGTGTGATGGTGCCAGGAAGAGGTGTGCGCCTACACAGCAGAAGCGACCACAGACTAGGAGCGTCCATCAGTCCTTTGAGATTAGGGCATGTTTTTCGGTGATCTTCTCAATTTTGCAGCCCGCAAAATTTCCCAAAATATTAAGCATCCATGCTGCAGAGCATGTTGGCTCTCCCCCTCCCCCCCAGTACCAGAGGATGTACTCGACAGCGCTGCGCGGGTAAAGGATGAGCCAAACTTCTGAATGAGCTCATGCTTTTGCAAAGTGAGTGCAGTTCTACACTTTACGACCGCTGACGTTCTTTGTTTCAGTGTTCCGGGAGGTACTCTTAGTCCGTTCAGTTGTTACGCTAAGAGCAGTAATTCCTCTCTAAATGGTGTACAAGTGTAGGGAGATACTTGGAATGCCTGTGTGGGGTGTGTTTGCCCAGCAAGCATCCACCTTTGGAGTGGCCTGACTTCACCATGCACCAAGTGGCTGCATGAAAATATCAAGAGAAAATTCCACGGAAGCGGCGTGGCAGTACTCATATCTCGTATCTTCGTGTGCCAGAGCGACTTATGAGTCTCGTCATATCGGGGAGTATGCTGTAGTGATGTAGCTCTGTGTTAAGTGGTTGTAAGTTGCTGGCTGCTTGTGAGTTGTGTGTTTTCTTCCACACACATTTTCCCAGCTACTCGCTCGCTGTCCTAAGTGTGGAAGTGAATATTTGGATAGCGCAAATGGAGAGACAGAAAATTGAGGGCCCAGTAAGGGTTGTAGTTTTTTCTCCTCACAAAAATAAAACACAGCGTGATGACTAGAAAAATATCGTATGCTGAATGGATGGAAGGACTGACCCAATTTGGGTGTGGATTGAAGAAATCAGTGGGGAAGGAGGGAGGTAAAGGTGCTGACTGATCACTTAAGGCTAGAGATGAATTGCATTTGTCATTTCTGCAGAAATTTGATGAGATTCTGATGGGAAGAGAGTTTCGATTATTGAAGACGTAAGGACCTAAGTGCAATTTTGTGGGAACAGAATTTGAGTCTAGGGACATGAGGTTTTTTTATCTGTCTGAATATCAGCAAGCGAAGTGCAGTTCATGACATGTGCCAGGGTACTCTCGCAAATGTATGTATCGGATGATTCTTCGTCAGGTTTGAGTTGTAAAAGGACTTTCTTAGTAGATCACGTGTGAATCCTATAAACTTCTTTACCATCTCTGTTCGGTGTCGTTTGGCAAATGACGTCTCATCAAATAGATCAGTTGTGGTACAAAAATCAGAGTTCTTGAAAAAACGTTTTTCATGCTATTCAGGAAACATACGACCCACAATACCATTCTCAATATTGAGCCCCAGTTGAAATTTGTGCACAATACTCGACCGGTTAGAGAACATCCAGCACTGTGTGAAGAGACTATAGCATCTGCAGCTGAGAGTGCAATCGAAGCACATAACGAATCGATTCGTTGCTTGTCCATGATATCGATCTATTTCCTTCCTAAAATTCAAGTACACAGTCCCAGTGAGCTCTGGTTCCAACAAGACATTGCTGCAGCGCGTGTAACAATGGATTTGTTGGGGAATCATTTTGGTAAGAACTTAATCTCTCGTTTTGCTACTGTAAGTAGGCCGTCTAGGTCGTGTGATATAGAGCCCTTGGACTACTTTCTCTTTGCATTTGTAAAGTCTCAGGTCTTTAAAAATATAACTCATGTCATGCGGGAGTAAGCAGTATCTCTCTTGAACAATTCGCCAAAATATGGGATTTTCTGAATGGACCTCAGATGAAGTCTTGACCAACATTGACATTTTCATTTTTCAAAACCTAAATGCCATAAATTGTACTTTTAATCGATGGTAATAAATTTAAATTCACTCTTAAATTTATTTGTTTTATCTGACATTTTAAATCGAATCTGACTGTCTGATCGCTGCTCGAATTCGTTTCACTCTAAGTTTGATGGTATGGATAACGAACATCATGGTATATTTTTTGAAACTCTTCTCTACGGTTCAAGGTCTTCCCGCAACTACTGAAGTTGTGGATTGTTTTGCGAGAAGGAAAGCGTCTGTCATATTTCAGGAGCTGCAAGCTTAGTCATCCATTCTTAAGAATTGTATTTACTAACTACAACCTGTCTGTCTCCACACAACAGGTGTCATGCACTCGTGCCCTACGACATCATCTACGACATCTCTAGAACCTATCGTAGGGATTTCGCTTACCCAAAGTGGTTAGTCCACACAACATCGAAGTGGGACGAGTTCTATTAGAAAAAAATGAACAATAAAAAAATACATTTGGAAAGAGAGGAAAGATGGGACGAGTTCTCTAGAATGACGGATTATGGTAACACGGTTTTGATAGTTTGCTTTGCCTGATGTGGAATTATTGGATTGGCATTATTAGAATTACTGGTACTAGGCCTTAAAAGTCTTGGTACACACGCGAATGGAAAATGGTGTTAAAAGTTGTTTAGTATGGGCAAGTCCTACTGTCTTCTAAGTAAAGATTCACGTCAGAGAGACCTGCACTAAACATAGCTTAGCTAAGAGTATCAAGAGCGCTTGAACACAAAACTTAGTGAAAAGTCGAACTGCACTGATTGCCTCATTCCAATTAACACTGCAGATCCCAGAACAGTGAAATGTTGCTACGATGAACTGCAATCCCTCATGAAGTGCAAGAAAGTGAAACCTGGCTGGGCATTGACTGAATCCGCAGATGAACATTCAAGGGCTAGCTTGAAATCAGCTTTCCTAGGTCCTTAACCACACTGTAATATCAATTAGGAGGCAGCCAGAATCACTTAGCTTGACCAGACAATCCAAGCATTGAATCATGTTCTATTCCAACGAGGAAATCCTTCCCTTTGATATGCAAAGTATGTGGACAGTAAACAGCACGAAAGCTTGTTCTATCATCTATGCCAAAACCTGCCATCCATAACTGTGCCTGCAACAGGACAAAACATCCGATTAAATTTTATGAGACTTTCCGAGCCCATATATGTATGTTGAGTAAACGTTTCGTACTTTGATTTAACAAATACCACCTCCGAGGATATTCGTACGGCAGAAGTACGCCTATTGAAGTAAGTTCTTCCTTTGATGCGCGCAGTAGATTTATTTGGCGCAGAACTAGGTTCTGCAAGAGAGAAAAACGAACTCTAAACGATGACAATCGAAATGCTGAATATAATTAATTCTGTGTATTAGGCAGCACTGAGACATCAACTTTACGAAACTTATCACAAGTTAATAAATGTCAGGATGTTAGTTAAAACTGTCCTTCCTGTTCAAGTTACCGTTCTCTGAAGCCGGTTGCCTGCTTGGTCCTGACATATGAGGAGCATTGCGAGAATCCTGATTGCGGAAAAGTGCTACACTTACAAACCTTTAAGCCAGTGGACACACTAATACACGTTCATTTATCCACTCATATAATGAGTACGGCAGTGGTACGAATTTCCATTCCATTTCGTATTTAGTTACACAACTTAACGAAACTTATCGAAACTTAACGAAACTTGAGAATTTGTTCGTTCCATGCAGAATGCAGTTAAACTGATGCATTTTGCTCAAATTCAAGTGCACAAGTTTAAAAAAAAATTAGGAAGACTTAACGAAAGTATGCCATTTGTATATGATTGCCGCCGTTTATGCATGCTTTCATTTGACTACTTTGTGTAGTGTTGTAAGTTGTATTTGGTGGTTAAATTCTTAAAGCTTTCTACCACAGCACAGTCGTTGAGGCAAAAGTGAAAGCCGACTCGACCGATATAAGACCACCCCCCCCCCACCCAATTCTCTTGAATAATATTCTCAATGTTAACAATTATCTTAACCGATGTTACGCAAACTAAAATGGCTCATTACACTTCATGTCAGGCCGTGCCACAAGTACAAGAGACACTTACAAAACGCTGACATTCCGCTGTCACCGAGACAACACAATATTGTGCACCGAACAAAGACCAGCAGTCCGTGCATCAACCCCATTAGCCATTGTGCCTAATATTTGCCATCCGTCTGCAATAAAACATCGTATTAGGATGACATTATGTAAGCGTAAAAGGACTTTCCGTTTTCCCCTTGCGCTTTGTGCTTCCTGCTACCAGTGGCAAGCGCCTCCTTTTATTGAGCCAATCCACATCCCCGCACACCGGTGGCGACGACGCTGACGGTACTTACTAATTTCATACGCCCGTTACAACATAATACCATTGTTGTGTCCTGCCGCACAGTGTAGTGGTGGCAGTAATGGCAGATTTCTTTCGACTTTCTTACCAAGAATTTATCCCTCTCACGCCCCTCCCCCCTACCATGCTCGGTGCCGTGTTGGCCAACTGTTTGCATGCGCCAGTGTCTATATGTGCTGGACTGTGTGTGTGTGTGGTGGGTCTCCGAAAGGAAACCTACATAAAAATGCTAATGGGTGAAATGTGCTTTCAGGAATAATTACCCCGCCTGTGCAACAACGAACTATAATGGAAGGGAGTCTGCCCCCTACTACCTCGGCATCCGTAGACCCGTAGTGCCCGCAAACAACTGCAGTTTCCATTAACTCTCACTTGGCGGGGTCGTAAAAAAAACGCACCAGCACCCCAGTAGTCTGCAGATAAATTGTTTTATTAAAAGGGGAACTGTTTCCATTTTTGCGCTTTAGGTTTTTTTCCAAAAATTCTTTTGAACTTCTCTGAGCTTTGTTTCGTTTTTTGTGTGCGGAAAAGTTTAAAGCCCTTCTCCAATGCGGCATGCAAGCCCTTAGGTAAAAGAACTTTGTCCTAGTGGCGTTTTACTCTTTTAACACTCTCCTTGTGTTTTGATACCTTGCTGTGGGCCAACATTTGCTAACCATTGGCAGTACACATTTGGGTCAAAACTTCCAGTAATCACATCATTTAGGGTTTCAATTATGAAATGCGTCTTCTTGTTGGACTGGCTTAGTGCTTGACAATGTTTCCGATTAATGCCTGCATTAGCGCCTTTTTTTACTTTTCCTTAAACTCCTATTTTAACCACAACCACATCTGAAAAAATGGTTGGTAAGTGAAAGATAGGGCTTGAAGTAATTTGAAAATACATCATTGGAAAATTGTTTGCTTTAAGGAACTGAGGAAAGAAATGATGCAGACTTGTCTGAAGTTGAATTCCTTCAGACACGTTTCCATTGCTGCAGCTACGTTTTTTAGGGAAATCGAACAATTGCATTGCTTGTGGGAATCCGTTTTGAATAGTTCTAGCACCTACGCCCAGGATTACGTGAACATACTGGTCACTGGATTCTGCCTTGCGGTCGTTTGTGCAAGTGGGCAGACGGCCCTTGTCATGATCGTTGACTGGTGTACTAGAAGGAGGTCTCAGTTTTCTGGCAGTGTAAGAGGGCTATCATCAAAAAGATATGTTTGGATCTACATGACAATGATAATACCTCTTCTCTCCTATACATCAGTCGATTCGTGGAACAAGCTTTCGCAAAAATGCGTGATTGCTGCGTTCACCGAGTTTCAAAGTACGGTCTGTCTCGCCTGCACAGGGACCTACCTCGCTCCCCTTGATATCCATATCATGGGCTGTACAATCAAGGCCATCTCCCGACTCAAACGAAATGGTCTTCAGTTCAACTCGTACTGGAGCTTTGATGACCTGGCGCACCGCATCTTCAATGACACAAGTCTCATGGACATGCCCTCTGATGCGGAGTCACCAACGAACCAGCTGCGTCGCTTATACAAAGTCGACTTTCATTGTGTGAAAAGACTGGCACTGGCCAGAAACTTAACCGGGAAGGGAACGAAGTCGGATTTTCATGGACGGCTTCGAAACTACGGAAGGATCTGGGGCTGTCGCTCTCGGGGAAGACGTCAATATTAGACTTCACACCTTTTTAGGTAATTTTGCATCAATCTTACAGGCGGAAACATTTGCGATGGCCACCAACTATATTGTGAAAAATAGGTGGAAGGGGCGAAGTATCTGCGTCTACAGCGACAGCTGAGCTGTTATTAAGGTCCTTTAACAACTTTCAAGATAGTCCAGGAATGCAAGTCTTCCCTTAATTTGGTCTGCAGTCTGAATTCGCTAAGACTTGTTTGGGTAACGGGACATCACGGTATCGAAGAAGACGAGATTGCCGTTGAACTAGCTAAGCAAGGTTGAAGAGAGAGATTCGAAGGGCTCGAACAAACCTTGGGACTACTCGCTTCCTTGGCTAGGGCGTCCGTCGGTGCTTAGGTCTCCTAACAACACAACCAAATATGGCATGACTCTGCAGGATGCAAGCTGACCATGGGCATGCTCTCGAACGTCAGCAAGAAATCCGCTGCTTTTCTGTTATCTCTAGACAGAAAAGAGTGCAGAAAACTTGTCAGCGCACAAACGGGGCACTTCTCCTTCGCTAAGCACTTTAGTCTGCTTGGGCTTAGTGATAACATATTTTGCGTCGCCTGTGGAGAAGGTGAAGACACTTCAGAGCTATTTCTCTGTCAATGTCCCGCCTTTGCTCGTATTAAGTGGCGACTGGTTGGCGCTGATGTGGTGGGAGCTGAAAACTCAAGCTCTTTATCACAGAAGCGCTTTCTGGTCTTTCTTTGGAAAACCAAGAAACCACAGTAAAAATTAAAGGTTACTGCCTGGTAGAACAATGGACCAGCATTTTAATTTGAGCGCTCCAGTGCTGGTGTGAGGATTTCATGTTTTCCCCCTTATGATAATATCGGAACTTAAAAATTGACTTGAATAAAAAATGTTTTGTGGAATTCATTGCACAACACGTAAAGGACGAACACCACTTAGTTGCTCCTACAGGAGAAATGAGTAGAACGGACTACCGAAATCCAAAACCGAAAGGTCATCCATAGATACAGTAGAGGGGTAGAAAAGTTTCATTTCTCCGAGATGTTGCTACTGCCACTTGAAAGAGTCTCTAGATGCATGTAGTCTGAGCAATTTGTTTCAGTTTCAGATTGCCATACACTTTAAGTGTAAAAATTCAAGTCTAAGTTTTTATAAAAAGGCAACCCAAATACTGTCTTCAAGAAATGATACACGAAAACGACGTATCGCCACAATGAACAGCAACAACTTTAAGGGCAGTCAGGGACGTCTACTACATTGGCTCCACATTGGCATTCATTGGAAACGCAGAATCACTCTTCCCAATCGCTGCTTCTATGTCCAAAAGAGGCAATTGAGTAAAGAGCCCTCTCTTAAAAGACTTAACTGGCTTTGTAGACTTGAATATCCCAGTCTTCCTTCTTCGTGGAAACCTAGGCGTTACTAAAAGCGGATGAGGAAGCCCTTAGTATGTTTGTGATAGGCTGCCAATCGTCTTCGGATACAATGCTTAAGAGGGCTAGTCTAGTTTAAAGTGTATGGACACCACAGCCTCAACCCGGAAAGTCTTCGAATTTCAGCCATTGGGACAATGTAGCAGAGTGCGGCCTAGTTTGAGATGTCGCCCACAAGTGAAGAAGGACCTCAATCGACTTGGAGAATGCAACTGAAGCCAGCTTGTGAGAAATCGTGTTGGCTGGAGAGGCATGTTGGTTGAGGCTCAGGTCCACGCCGGACTGTAGAGCCAATGAAAGAAGAAGAACAAGGAATAAGCTATTCAACTTGGACACAAGGTAACGTTAGGATTTCTCTCTACCGGGTGATGTCCCGGTATCATATTTCGTTTTGCTGAAGGCGAAGTGATTCAATACTACTCTGCACTTGTGCCCCAAATTCTATTTGCGTGTCTGCAACATCTCCTCAAACTCTCCTTCTTTCCGATTGATGATGAACTCTGAGTACTTGCTGCACAATACTTTCAAACAAATCCACAATCGGAAATAATTCAACAGACTCCTGCCGAAAGTTAACCGATACAAACGATTTCCCCATCCTCCGAACCGACAAGACATCGACCACAGTTCGAATCAATGAGTTCTCGAAAAAAGCCACCACCAAAGCCAGCCAGATTAAATTTCATTAAATGCACTGCTGGCCACAGACCTAGGAGAAGCTTGTTAATTCCAGAGCCCTCAACATCTACAATCAATTCGACTTCATCCACTGTCAGATGCGGGCTTACGCCCTTAATTCAAGACGAAATCCACAGAGACCACTTTTGACGTGACCTGTGCAGCAAGCAAAGTATGCAATTAAATGCCATAAGCACACTCTCGTGCTCGTACATCAGCATCCATTTCCGGGCGAGTCAATTCAATAAACCACACACCCACCTCAATGTGTAAGCCTCAACGAATGACCCCAGAAACATATCAATATCCCTTAATAATCCTCCGACAGTCCATTTAATCGCTTCATTAACTACTTCGATAAGAATTTTACATTTTAATCCTGCGACCGGAAAAAAATCAAGCACACCAAAAAGAAATTCCACCGAGGGAAGGGCTCGATGAAACAAAAGGGCCTGGATCCCTGAACTCGGTCGCTGTTGATCTGCCGGCTGCCGCTCCACTCTTAAACGCATTCAGACATCGGGATTACTAATTTTCACTCGGGTTGAAAATAACAATAGAATCAGCCCGGGGCGGGCGGGGGAAGAAAAGGATTTAATCTCATTTCCAATAAAAATGTTTAAGAAGTTGGTGGGGGAGAGGAAAACCGACCGACAGGACAATGCAAGGAGGATCAAATACCATCTCGGAGCGAAGATACGACTCCAGATAGGGTGAACTTTTTTCCGCCGTGGAGGACAGGACAGGAGGAGCAAAAAGGAAAAATGCGATGCCAAAGGACACTATAATTCCTTCCTTCTTCAATTTAACAAGAACAAAGATTTATTTTACTTTTTCCACCAAACCTGCCCCGCTCGCCCCACGCCCATCGGTTTCAAGGAATCCCCCATCGCGCTGCGTTCCCTACTTTTGTCTACGCTTCATTTTGTTTGCTTGCCATCCCGAAATCATTAAAGATAAGGATCAAGTTAGCTTTAAATTGTTCCGCTCATACAGACGGCCGGCGGCGGTGGCGGTTGACGGGCGGTTGCGGGGGCGGGGGCGGCAGCAACAGAACGACGAATGATGGAAACGGAATGAAAAAAGAGTTTAATACCTTGGAAATGTCATCAAATGGATTGAGAAGTAAAAGCGGCGAGGAATAATGCAGAAATTCCGAGGGTGTTCTTTCATTCAGTTGGGTCGACAGCGGTGGCGGCGGAGGCGGCGAACATCCACAAGAAGGACGGCCAATCGACTATTGGAGCAGTCGACGGAAGAGAAAAAATTAATGTTTTCTCACCCTCTACTTATCTCTCCCTCTCTCTCATTCTTTTCCTTTCCAAATGTCGTCGGCCCTCACGGTGCAGAACAAAGACTTTATCTTGGTATTTTTCGACCGTCATTGTGATTTCCTTTCCCTCTCTGTGAGGGAGCTCACAATCCGACTGATGAGTGAATGAAAGGATTTGTTGCACTTTGAGAAGATGACGTTGTTTGGACGTTGCGATGGACAAATTGACCCTCTCACAGGATACGGCTAGCAGCTGGCGATACTAATGATAGGTGGATGGCTCATGGTAAAGTTAAATAATTTTTCTTTACTTCGCACTACCCAAACTACATCGCTTTACTGAGCTGTGTAGAGAGTTGTGAAAAAAACATGGCCGAGGGTTTCACTTCTCTTCACTTCACTCTTTACTAGAAATTTTGAATTTTATGACTGAGATCAGACAGACGTTGGCACTTAAGTGTGTGTTGAACCTGAAGCGCTCCCAGCTCTGATCAATCGTCAAGTACGAGTACCCTAAATTTCGCGCATTAAATTGGGTGAGTCCTTCTCCCCTTGAGTGTGTCATTTCTGACTAGGGCATGTCTCAATGTCTCGGGGGTTGTGCTGCTCAGACGCCCTGCATGGTCTAGCCATCTTAAACGTTGTATCCACATGCGCTTGACTAGTCCCATGTCGATGAACAGCGGGATTTGCTGAAAAAAATCGTTTACTAAAATGATAACTGTTTTAATGAAGTGTTGAAAAGGAATGCGGCAAATGTTGCGGAATTTTACAAACAAAATTTCTTACACGCTAAGCTTGTAAAAAGGCTGATCGAGTGTGACTTACACTAACGTAGATGGTTTCGTTTTCATATTCCTTTTGCAAGTTGAATCTGTACCAAATTAAAATTTTGCTGCAATATTTTAAGTGAGCCAAAGGACAAATAAAACTTAGAAATGGACACGATAAGGCGTACCGAGTCTTAACTTTTAATCTACATAAACATACATATGCGGCGAAAGACAATAGGCTCTTTTGATAGATCACACTTAACTTCAATTAACCTGCTTTGCCGTATCTGTTTACTATCGTTTGACAAGTACAAAGACTCACAGACTCACTCACACGATAATCAGCTTGCTGTGAGAAATGTTTTTCGTACGATTCGAAGAAATTTTAGTTCACATGATCGGCCTAATAGAACCACTTTTTTCAATGCCAATCGCAAATTTAAGACCGTATTCACCGGGTAGTGAAAGGCAGCTGCAGCTATGCGCGTATGCAAAGCACGTAACGAATCTTTCTGAAATGCAAGTACATGGTCTCGGTGAGCTCTGGTTTCAACAATACGACGCTAAGAGCCGTCGACGGAAATTCCTTTGGTGAGCACTTAATTTCACGTTTTACTTTGGTAAATTGGCCGCCTACATCATGCGATTTCACACCTTTGGACTCTTGAAAAGCCCCAATTCCTTAGCAATAAGCAAGCTACGATTGGGACTTTCAAAGTCAAAATTACTCGTGATACCAATCGATATGACCAAAAGAGTGGCCCAAAATTCGATCTACAGAGTAAACCATCTCAGACGTAGTCATAGTTAACATTTACATGACAAAACTTTCGAGAAGTAATTGCCATGAATTGTTCTTTAAACCGATAAAAGAATATATAAGTTAACATTCAACTATATATATTTTTCTTACATTATAAATCAAACCTCAAAATGAATCACAATTTTCCTATCACCCACATGGGAGCATGGTTACTACTCGTGTTGTTATCCACAAGCCGCGAGATTTGAGAAGCTTTTCATAGACTTTGAGTTCTGTGGTGGAGCCGTGAAAAATGCGAGGAACTTACTGTGAGATTCCAACATGGAACATTTGATTCGACGCACTCACTCACTACATCACCCCGATGGTTTAATGATAGATGTTATCTGAAGTGAGGCGGCTCTGGGAAGATTATATGTTCAATTGGAATCTCCTGCTTATGAACAGCATGTAGAGTTATGCATAACGGCGAAGTAAGCGAAGCCCTCTCAAGATGGAGCGGGGTACCACAGTGTTGTGTTTTATCACCACTGTTATTTGCAACTGCAATTTATGGCTTACCTAGGAAAATTACTGAAAAACTTAGTCAACCGTGTTACCCAGAAATGCAGGAGAGAAGTCAGTATCTAAATTAAACAACGAACAAAACGAAATCAATGCTCCTAAGAACCGCAAATATAATATATTCTATGTAGACAATAGTGGCAGTATACAACGTTGACTTCATCGAATATCTCTATTTTTTTCAAATAATACATGGATGCACGCTTAAAGCTACTGAGCTCAGACGTAAGACTTGCAACAAAAAATCGAACTTTCCAGGCCTGCTTATAGACGGTGTCATTTTATAGCGGTGAAGCATTCAGAAGACATTTGCAATTAATTGTAAATCGAGAGTATGATGGCCCCTTACGAGAAGCTATCAACGTCTCTAGAAACTGACAGAAGTTAAATTAGTCATCACGCTTAAGTATATCTGGTTAGGGCATTCACTTGGGAAGAACAGACAATGTGTAGCGAATGGGACCTTCACATGGTATTCTCAAGGGACACTCGAGGACAGTAGAGGACGATCTAGACACTCTAGGAAACATACACATCATTTATAGAGTTCAGATGCTTAGCAAGGATGAAGAATTATTGGCAAATATCTAAATACGGCCTTGCTACAACAGATGAAGCTTGCAAGGCAAATTGCATTTGTATTTCAAAATGTCCTTCGAATAGTCTTCTGAAATGTAGGAAATGTGGAGAAAGTGAAAACGAAACCTTAAATCTGTAACACTGTTTAGTCCAAGTCTAGTATCAATTTAATAAAAAATCAGGTACCAGAGCCTAGGTTCTAGATCAACTTCTAGCTCTGTGTGTAATGGCTCTTTCACCAGTAGAGAGGACCTACAGTTTAATGCGGACTTAAACCGGAAAAATTTAAAAAAAATTTCACAGAAACATAGTTCTCTTTGAATTGTGTTAGGAATACGAAAGATGTCATGCCGGGGAAAAGAGCGAAACTAACGGTCACTCTGGCAATCGAAACTTAGACCTCCTGTGGCTACGCCAATCAAACTTAAGACCTCTACAGAAATCAAATTGGTACGGTTTGAATTATAGGCTCAGCAAGTTCCTTTTTCTATATAAATGAAGCGGAAGGGTGTGAATCCTGTTTCTTCAAATGGCATGCAGGAGTTTTTTGGCGAAAGTGTATCCATGATGATTCTGCAACATTGCAATTTTCGCCGCACTTACAAAGTTGGACTTAAGGCTTAATTCGCGGAAGATGTTTTCAATAAATGGTGAAAGCAAGTTCTTCTCAAAATGAATAACTTCTCCCGTCATGCCGTAGGCACGAACGCGCCATAGGGACACACAACCTGCTAAAGGTTTCATCATTTCCCTAAGAGGTCCATACCCCGAAAAAACGCTGACGACATGGCTCCATGAAGTACACTCACAAGCACTTCAAATATACAAGAGTTAACAGACCCTCGAATAAATTAATCATCTGTGGGCACATGTGTATGTGTGTCAGCATAATCCCTTTGCCAGGGCAATGAAACGGCAAGCTGTCCCCATGTCAATTTCCAATCTCTCTTTCCCTCTAGTTCCCGGAATGTAAAGTGCAAAGGACCCCTCTTCCTCGAACCCAGCGCTGGAAACAATAACATTGTCCCAACAACTGTATCAGAGCGAGAAATAAAAATGTCCGACCCCAACGGGGTGCACCTATAATTTGAGTCTTGGCTCCCGCCACCAACGGCAAGGAGGTGACTGAAACACTCAAAGGAAAATAAGGACAAGACGAAAATCCGCCGACGAAAACGAAGGAGAACAAAAGCAACCAAAAAGAAGTAAAGGGATCAAGGAGCTACAGATTGGCAAACGGATAAAAGCGACTGTGTGACTGGGTTGCTTGCTTGCTGTAGGGGGAGGGGATAATGGACGGGGGCAACAAAGAAAATCTGAAATTATTCGAGTGTAAGTAATAAAACATTTTTAAGGATTGTTTTTGGATAAAGCCAACTTAGATAAGTGGTTAAACGGATCCGCTAAGGATTTAATGGCATTGTACACGAAATGAAAGGTCGGGCGGGTTCGGATAAATTTACGAGCTAACCGTTGCCATGGATGAAAGCGGCCATCGGTGGTGGTGATACGATGAAATATAACCCCCTCCTCCCCCCCTCCCCACACCATTACAGATTGAACTTAAGAAGCTTTTTTTTCCCGAGGATTTACTGAACACGACTTGAAAAGAAACCAGTCCCGATGTATGGGTCGGTGGCACGGCTGTTCATTTCGAAATTGCCCCAAACACTGGAGCAACTTGCCACCACAACCCATGTGCTGGTGCGCACATGGGCCGATTAAAAAGTTAAACTATGCAAACGAGGCGGCATGGGTGGTGGGAGGTCACTTCACGGCAATTAAACGCATTTAAGGCAGATGCCTTTTTTTTCTGCTCGTGTCCCCACCAACTGCCGTTGTATACTTTTTTGTGTATAATCAAGCAGCATAATCAAATAATAATTACTCACCTCATATGCACATGTAGTAGCTTTCGGGCCGGGAAGGCTGTCGAGTTTGTGGGTCCATTTAAAACAGGCCACTCGTATAAACGGTTCGCTCGCTAGTTCCTCGTTTTTCCGTTTTTTTTTTCTACCCGGTCGGGACTGAACAGTCAAAGCTGCGCTCTGCCATAAGAACAGCCTTTTAATTGAGCAGAAGTTCTGCGAGTGGACATTCTAATTAAATGTTTGGATGCGAGGCACTGAGAGCGTGGGTGAGGGGCTCGTTTCGCTTCAATTAAAATTGATGAATGGCTGTGCAACAGCAACGCAAAAAAAAACTCCCAGTGGCGAGGTCGAACATGAAATAACACAGTCTCCACAACTCGTCATCGTAGGGGGCGTACGCTCGCTTTGGTCAGCTAGCTGTGCATACACAGCACATATTTTTTTTTTCTTTCAATGAACCGTTGAGCGGGAGCACCTTAAGTGTAGAGAGGTCCTGTGGTCTTTTTTTCTGCGCTGCGTTTTGTTTTTGATTTTTTTCACGTGCTCACAGCGACTGTATGGAAACATTAATAAGTGAGTAAGTGAAGCACGAGGGGTGACTGCATGTGTGCGAAGCGGTGTGTTATTCAAAAGCCTACTCAACCGGGTAAACCGTGATTCAGTCGCTGAAAAGAGAAAATTCTACAAAAAACGGCAAAAACACAGAAATTTCAAAAAATTTGCAAAAAAAAGGAGGCTATTCAAAAGCCAGCATTTTAGGTCATACTGCGGGGGTAGAGTACGTATGACCGAATCGAAAGGCAACTGAGCCTTTTGAACCGGTGCAAGGGGATACGTTTGTTATGTTCCAGTTTCTATTCACCCGACAGGATGTAAAGGAAAACGCCGAGTTGTGGCGGTGAGCATAATTAAATCTTAGTTTCCTTTTAATGTTTTTTTTTTATTCGAAACCTCTTTGAAAAGCGTGGCTTGAGACCAAATGGACAGATTTGTCCTGAGGCGAAGGATGTCTGAAAAAAATCGGAACTGCAGGAGGAGAGTGGCCGTCGGGATGTGGGTTCGGAAAAGTATAGCAATTAGCGGTTACTCCTCAAATGTGCTTGGGTTCTAGGATGCCAAGTACTCTGCAGGTATTCTCCAGTTTGGGATCAGATGAAGTCCGAATTGTCTGTATGAGATGAGGGACATTCACTGTACTTGAACGACTTGGGTAAGAGTTGGGGAAAAAACTGAAATATTACACCAGATGAAGGTAGGAGCCAGAATGAGATTCCTTAAAAGCTTTCTATACCTTCATCCTTCAAATTGGCTTCAGGATAGCCGATCATGGGGAAGCTTCAACAACAACTACTTGTGTTATGCGTGCTACTGTTCTCTCATGATTAGAAGGGCCTACAGTGTGTGGCCGAACCCGAACGGTGAGATTTGAGAAGCTCTTCATAGACAATTGATACTCCTTGAGTGTTGTCAGCAACTCAGAAGAGGTGGTGCCGTGAAAAAATGTGAGGTGTCCCGTCCGGGAATCGAACCTTGACTCTCTGCGTGGCATTTGACGCACTTACCACAACGCCACGGCGACTACCCATAACCGACATTAACTTGAAAACATGCATTCTGCTGCTGGCATCACTTCTTCCTCTTTGAGTGGCTTTACAGTCCGCTCAGAACCTAGGAATCAACCAAAAGGCCTCCATTGTTGTCAGGTTCATCTGAAAGCTGCTTGGAATTTCACACCCCAAGTAAGTTGACGTCCTTCTCCACTTGTGTGCGAGGACGTCCCCTGCTGCGTCCTTCCAATGACTCGGACTTTAGCACTCTTAGAGTCGTATCCCTTTCATCAACCTGCTCTACATGTACTTCTTCATGTTTTACTTACGCTACAGTTGCGTGGACCTGGGCCTCAACCAATATGCCGCTCCAAGTAGCACGATCTGTCGCCAGCTTCCTCCAATTGTGCACTTCAAGTTGATTGAGGTCCTTTTCCACTTGTGTGCACCATCTTGACCTAAGGGTACAGGACCTAGCCATCGTAATCGTACTTTCGTAAGCGCTTAACTAGGCGTATGCCGTCGTTCAACCCCCAAAGTTCATAGTTGAGTCCTATCCTGTAGACGCCACTAAAGCAAACATGACCAAAAATTCAAAAATAAATGTTGTGCAATTTTACTGATGTACTCAGCTTCCACAAGAAATTGAAGGGCAATCGAGTTCTCTTTTCAAAAATTGAGTTAGTAGGAATTAAGACCCCCTCTGGACTTCGTTCGTAAGTTGATCAAATTGTCAAATGAAGTCATACCGAAAACATCCTCATGTCTGCTCATTCAGGAAATTCACAGCGTTGTCTATGATCTAGACCTCATGGGGCAATTGAATGCTTAAAAAGTACAGCCCCATGGTAAGCAACCATCAGGAAGCAATATTCAAGTTTTAATCATACCAGGCTCTGAAAATAATTTGTTCTTCTCTTTGAAGAGAATTATATTCGTAGTGAAGTCCTTGATTAAAACTGCTGATTTGTCATAAGCATAATTCCATCCTCGCAGCCTACTCTTCAGTATCCCTTCCCAAAGCAAAACACCATTCGACCACACCACTTCACACAGCGGTATCAATAAATAACCGAATGGCAGTTCAATATCTGCCACCGCCTGCCCACATATTTCATTCGTCTTCCATACATCACCGACAAGCAGCCAATAGCCGACAGCCAATATATCTCGTCTCCCTCTTCACTCATTTAACCGGCAGGGCATCGTCATCGAAGCCAAAAATTAGAAATTGACATTCAGACGTCATAGAGGCGAACATCAATTGCATTCCAATCCCGGACACCGGCACACCCACCCGAGTCCCGGATGTCCTACTTACGCAACTTTCGCCCCACTGCAGTCGCAACCAGAGAAGGATGAACAAGAGAAAAAAAAAAAGAGAAACGACCGCTTACACCGAAAAACAGTTCCTGAACATTGTCGGCATAGAGGCCGTCACAAAATTTAGTCTCTGTCCATCCCAACCGCCGGCACAGTTTAACAATGGAATCCGGATAACACAGTCATACGCCCCTCAACATGCCGCCAACGTCGCCAACGCCAACCGAATCAGGACCGGTTCCAGCCTCCTAGCACCGCACAATCTCATGCTCATCTGCATAAAATCAATTCCATTTTTAGACAATTTGAAGATTGGAATGCAAATTTGGAATTATTGCCAAGGGATATGGCGCAGCGGCTATGGTGGCGTCGACAACGGCACCGACGATGGCAATGATGGGAGGCGGCAAGCGACTCGGATGCTGACGCTTGTCTGTGTCTGCCGTTGGACCATATGAAACCGGTCTATACAGAGCGCATATTGGTATGTGGATTCAACGAGAATAAAGTATAGCAAGGAACCGGAAAAAAAAACGGGAACCCCAACCACGCTTCTCGCCACCAGAGAATCGATTGGGGAGAAAATAACTTTTTCCGGATTATTTGAATAATAAACGATGTGCAAAACCACTCCCCCCCCCCCCCTCTGGAACTGCCAGGCCAACTGCCCAACCTCGAATATATTGAGAGAGACCCTCGAAGACTATAATTCCGCCACAAACGAACTAAGCCGTCGCATCCTCCCAGCTCGCCGCATCATGGACTCTTCTTTTTTCTCGCTTTCTCTTCACAGCTGGGCGCGCGGAGGAAGTCACTCAGAGATAAATCAGTCTCCAACCTTAGTCCGACATTGGTCCACGATGAAATGTTACGCTTTCCCTAAGGGGATGGAGTTACATTCACAAACTGCTATCTTTAATTGGCGCCCAACACAAACCCCCCCGTGGTGGGCTTTTTTCTACTCTTCACTTCATCATAACGTGATCATGCACTGGGCCTTCTTATTTGCAAAGTGTGTGTGCACTTTTCTATTCAACCCCTCAACACCGATGAATGTTCCACAGCCCTTCGCAGCTCCCCGCTGGGGGAGGAGTTCAACAAAAGACCAAAGTTCTTTCATCGAACAAAAACAAAAAGTCGCCCAAATCCCTGCCAAGAAACAGAAAACTGCAAAAAAAATATTTATACGTATAAATGCAAGAAAAATGAATGCAGGAGCCGGGGCTGTAGAGGTCGAGCATAATTTGCGTTTCGCTTCTTTTCTTGGGCAAAAAACTAGCAAAAAATTTTTTGCATACACACAAAAGGAACACCCTTCAACTGGGCAGCGCCAGCAGCAATCCTGTGAAAAATGTCCAACTTCTGCCAAGTTCTGAATCCGGCAGTTTTTTTTTTTCTCCGTTTTGTTTGCTTTCTCATTCTGGTATAGGCCTTCGTAGGACTCAATTCTGGGACCATTCAAGACTGTAGTTTTTTTTTTGTTTCTATTGGGATCAGAATTGTTTCGGCAAGAAACTAAAGCAAAACAACAAACGAATGCAATGTGAAAACAAAACAAACGAAAAGAAAAAAAAATGCAGATGAGAAGGACGGTTGAAGGATGTCGCGAAACAGTGGGTTCCTGTTGACCTCTTCTTACTAGCCCTGAGTTCGTTGTTACAATAATTGCAGTAACGCTCAAACTTTTCGCTAAATTACTCGATAAACTTTTTGAATGGGGATTTTTTTGAAACTTTTTTTCTGCTCTTGCTTTGTGCATCTATTTCGTTAGGCGATTTGTTTCAAATTTTCACAGCAGAGTGTTTGTAAAATATTATAATGACCGTAAACAAAAACATTTTATGTACGAAAGGCACTACGAGACCCTAAACGGGTGGCGTATTACTGTAAGCAAGGAGTACCAGGATTCGATTTGTCACAGACATCTGAGTCAAATTGCTCATTAAACCGTCCATCAGTGTTTGAAATAGGCGTCCGTTTGCAAACAGCTGAATTGTTTATGACGTATGCAGCTATTCCAAAACCGCAGTTTCGCAAGAAGAGTTTTTTTTTTAATTTTAAGAAAACCTTGGTACAAGTGCATTGCTTCTACCAGGTCATTGCTACGTTTGTGAGGTTACTTCGAAGGGACGAAACAAGTTGTGAGGCACGAAAAAATGTGTTTAAGAACATCCCTGTTTAAAGCAGCTGGAGATGACCCCGTTAGGCGCATGCAGCAGCCCATCTGTAAGAAATGGTCGGAGGAAAGCATGCCCGATGATTGGAATCTCAGAATCGTCTTTCCGGTCCACAAGAAAGGACACCCCTTCGACTGCGCCAAATATCGAGGGATTAGTCTCCTTAACATCGCGTACAATATCCTCTCTACCGCCTGAAACCATTTGTCAACAATCTGATAGGTCCTTATCAGTGTGGTTCAAGGCCGGGCAAATCCACAATCGACCAAATCTTTACACTGGGGCAGATCCTAGAAAAGACCCAAGAAATGCAAATCGACACTCACCACCTATTCGTCGATTTCAAGGCCGCGTATGACAGTGTGCATAGAGACGAGCTATACAGTGCCATGTCTAGTTTTGACATTCCTACCAAACTCGTCAGATTGTGTAGGATGACGATGGAGAACTCTCGCTGCTCCGTCAAGGTCGGGAACGAACTCACCGAGACCTTCAATGTCAAAAAAGGTTTTAGACAAGGCGACGCACTGTCATGTGACTTTTTTAACATCATCCTGGAGAAGATCGTGCGTAACTCACAGGTCAACACCAGAGGTACGATCTTCCAAAAGTCAGCTCAATTGCTAGCTTACGCCGACGACATTGACGTGATTGGTCGAACACAGCGAGCCGTCAATGAGGCGTCTGCTGGCATTGAAGCAGAAGCGGCTAAAATGGGTCTGGTGGTTAATGAGGGCAAAACGAAGTACATGCTGTCATCAAGGAAGGACACACAACATCAGCGTCTCGGACAGAGCATCACACTAGGCAGCAGAAACTTCGAGGTAGTCAAGGACTTCGTCTACCTCGGCTCCGCAGTAAACAGGAACAATAACACCAGTACCGACATCAAACGCAGAATCACTCTTGCCAATCGCTGTTTCTTTGAGCTCAAGTAGCAAGTTGTAATAAATCCCTCTCTCAAAGAACTAAGGTTGCTCAACATAAGACCTTTATTATCAGAGTCATACTTTACCTCGCGGAAACCTGGACGTTACTAAAAGCGGATGAGGAAGCGCTTAGTCTTTTCGAGAGAAAAGTTTTGCGTGCAAGTTTTGGTCTGTTTGCGTTGATGTCATCTGGAGGAGAAGATTAACGACGAAGTGTATTTACTTCACACCGACATGCGTCTAGCCAAGCGACTTAGGATACGACGCTTAGGATGGCTAGGCAACGTAGAGCGTATGGACACCACTGCTCCGTCCCGAAAAGTCTTCGCATCTGAGTCATTGGGATAATGCAACAGAGGACGGCGTAGGCTAAGGTGGGGCACACAAGTGCAGATTGACCTCAACCAACTTGGAGTTCGCAACTGGCGACAGCTGGGGAAAGATCGTGCTGGCTGGAGAGGCATGTTGGTTGAGGCCCAGGCCCAGCACGGACTGGAGTGCCACAAGAAGGAGAAGAAGAAGAAGAAGAAGAACTGATCTTTAATACACATGCTGCTTCTTTTACAGGCTCTTTTAAGGTTTCGTTTTTATAATCGACGAAGCATTTAGAATTTTACTATGTTCCTCAGTCTGTCTGGTTTCCACACATCTCATATATCTCAGTACGTGAAACAACGCGAATTTATTTTTAGAACTAGATGCCCTTCAACAAGGAAATAATGCCTTGATACGAAAATGTAAAGTTTGCGAACATTTTGGGGTGACACATGAATTCGTGTCAGAAACAGAGAGCTTCACCAATTAACAATTTTTTGCCACCTTTATTATCTTAACAAGTCGAATGACTTTTCTGTTCCACAATGTCGAATTGGCAGAACTGCTCAACCTAACAACAGCGTGGTCTAGAACTCACCGAAATAACAGCTGTGTGCGCGTGACAGTTCCAGTAGCCACCGTCTCCAAACATGACCAGCCAGTGTCAGTCTTCTGCCGCTGTCGACTGTTTTGGTATGTGATTATACACCACAGCTTCACAGTACTCCTTGAGGTTCGCCTAAGGCAGGGCCACATACATGCATAAATTTCGATAATCGAAAGCACTGATTGCATTGAGTTCGCTTGTAGACAACTACTTGTCAGTCTACGTCAATGGAAAGATAGCAAATTAGCTTCCAGGAGGATCGTATTGTCAGCAAATGAAAGCTGAAGGGACGTCCTAGTTTACTTAGACTAAAGAAAGTCGCAATTGAAGTCTAAATGGTGTTGCGACGTATTCCCGTGAAGCCCGTGAACAGACTACATTTTGAACACATCTCCTTGTCAAATACCACATATGTCATCTCCAGACCTAGCATTTGCATCTCTCTATAGACCAAGAAATAAGCAGGAACCCATTGAAAAAGACATCACGGAAAGATGGCTGCCTTGTGAAGAGCAACTCCCAGGGAACATCCATTTTTATAGCCTGCAAGTCTAAAGGCACATTACACAAAAGCAACGGAATCCAAGGATTTCAATGCAACCCACCACCCTCCAACGTCACCCAAACCACCCCCACTGCACCAACCCCCTCTGACCTGCTTCGCACTTAATTGATTTACAAGTGTGTAAGCTGTTTCCAGCTCAAAGCCGCTGCATGCGCTCACGGCAAAGTGATTGTTTGCTCAGAAAGGGAACGCCGCCGCCGCTGGAGAAACCGCCCCCCACAACTCATATTTAATCATAAACAAAGCACAACGGCTGCAGAATAGAATTATATTTACGTGGCAGATAAGGCACTCAATCGGTACAGTGAGCAATGCGCAACCCTTCGCCAGCGTCTCTGGGATACACGGGATCTGAATCTGCCGCTGATTTAGCAGCAAACACATATTTCACCATCAATTGCGGAAAGTGATAGACGGATGGGGTGTGGTGACGAAGGAGGCCGGGCGACTTTCCGCCGATTGCTAGCGCTGGGTAGGCATTTCACGTACATGTGACGGTGGTGGTGGTGATGATGGCGGTGGCGGTGGAGGTGGCAGTGGTATGCAAATCAACCCGTATAAATATTGCAGTCACGCTTTTATCCCCTTTGAAAGGATACCACAGATCTTCAAAGAAAGCGATGCTGGTGTGCACTGGCAGTGGCGGTGGGTACGGCGCGGCGATGCGGGTGCTGTAAAATTCCGCTGGTAAGGGGGAGACGGAGATTCTCTCATGCGGCTGGTAAATCGAGATGCGCTGCATGCAAACGTACACAGATGAACGGTACGGTGCTGCACCTGTGGGGGGGTGTTTATTTTCGAAAGAATTGCGGCTATGCTTGCGGTAGGTGGCAGCAGCGCACAAGCGTGTAATGTGCATTGATAGCGACGTTGAATGTGGGCGAGAGAGTCGCAAATCCCCTTTAGCATTACCGTTGCGTTGTGTGTGTGTGTGTGTGTGTGTGTGTGGTGCGCATACGGCTCTTAGCTGGTTATTGTAATTGAAGCATTGAGTGGATTTTTCCATTTGGCATTGAGGGGATTTATTTTTGTTGCAGTCCAACCCCCATCCCCCCGTCTGTTGTTTGACTGGAAATTTGCCCTAGTTTGTGTCTGCACCCTTTGCAAACCCTCCGCAGGGGGTGATTAATTCGAAGGTGAACTTAGCGGCCGACAAAATACAAATGCATTCCTTTGCAAGCTGCGCAGTTTTTTGTACTGAATGCGGCTTCGATGTGCTGAGTAAAGGCTGTACAATTGATGCGATAAGCTGTGTACTACCATGACTAGAAAGGTTTGCTTTAATCAGATGTGCTCGGAGTTTAGAGACTGAACGGGAGGATATCTTAATTTTGCGCGACTTGTGACGGGTTATGTCATGAGTGTAGGAGAGGAATCTTAGATAGGTGGTTTGCCAGGGCTCGAGAGATCACTTTGAAGTACCAAACTCTGGAGTCTGGACATAAAATGACAAGAAGGTCATCAAATGACCATTGTGAAGCCGAATTCGAAGCCAATTTCGAAGCTTGACACAGACCGCAGTTTGGAAATGATCCATGTCGAAAGCCAGCCAACTTAATCTGGTTGTACGACGTCGAACCCTCACACAC